>ML270461.1:2259-161825 GCA_005239495.1 Nicotiana undulata | reverse complement strand
TAGCATTTCTCACGTATCTTCCTTCATCGTATGATGCCCTCCTGCTGCCTCAATTTAATACTGCCCCCCGTAGCTCTTAAACAAACATATCATCAAAACTTTAAATCTTTACGAAGATCATCTTCCTCGAATCGCCTTCATTAAAAGTAACTGTTCAATTCTGAACTACTACACACCACGATCTCTGACAACCGCTTCCTCAACACTGCTTCACAGCACTCTAACCCCATGCGACCTAAGAGCTATAACACCGGTGAATTTAACATATTCTACTCGATCAAACAGCGATACCATACCACAGGTGAATATTCCATGTTTCCCAATGACACCCAACCTCGATACTTTATCAACCCAAACCGGACCATTCATAATCCAAATGCCTTTCCTGTACCGGAACTAAAAATACCGAAATCTCGAAACCACATTCTGAGAAGACCTCCCTTCAAGCCATTCATCACCCCCAACACATGGGCAAGCGTTCTACCGCCATATCAACATCGCGAGATATCCAATCGAAACATCATCACCATCCGAGCATAGCCTCAAGGCTCTCTGAAACACAGCTACTAAGCTGAAATAACATCATATTCTTCTACAGGGCGATAACAACAGTCCATTCGACTATGCATGAAGAATATCACGCACCGTATCTGTGTCCCCATTACAATTCCTCAAACACTCAATTATATGAAGCGCTTCGCGACGTATAAGACTGAGTAGGAAGAAGCATAGGCATAAGCCTTAACAGAATCAAATCGCACGATGAGGAATCAAGAAGGGAAGTACTCCTAACAACCCTGTAGCCTCTCGAAGATAAGTACAGACATCTCCGTACGATCCTCAAGACTCTACTAGACTTGCTCATGACTCGTGAAACCTACAGGAACCTAGAGCTCTGATACCACGTTGTCACGACCCAAAACCTATGTGTTGTGATTGCGCCGGACACCACTGTCAGGCAAGCCAACCCCTTAATCAGTTGAAATACTTTCCCGTTTAACAATTTTGAAATAGTTGCCTTTATTGTATTTCATAATCAAATAAATAATTTTTTTTAAATTAAACGCGACAAGAAATCTATTTAATTCAATAAAACAAGACTCACACATCCCCAGAACACGGTGACACAAGTACATGAGCAGTTTCTAAGAATTTATACATTTATACAACTCTTGTCCGAGAAATAAATGGGACAAAGGCAATAGATATAAAATGTAGGTACACCGAAAGGAGACTCCGGCAGCTCTGGAACGCCTCTGGATGATTGCATCCCGTATAAGTCCCCAAATCGGTCACTGTACTATAAAGGTACTTGTGCAACAAAATGCATAGAAAGTGTAGTATGAGTACATATACATATATGTACCCAGTGAGTATCCCGTCTAATCTCGAAGAAGTAGTGACGAGAGGTCGACTCGATACTTACTAAGGTCCAACACTAATAAAGTAAGCAGGATGTAAGAAAAATTGTAGGCAAGTAAACAAATAATCAAGTACATCAATATCCGGCATCAAGTAACAATCTCAAATCAAACAAGTTTGGTATCCGCCGTGGCGTACGACCCGCTCCCATATGGTACTCAATCTCGCCGTGGCGTACGGCCCGATCCCACCCTGGTAGTCTCAATCTCGCCGTGGCGTACGACCCGATCCCATAATATAATCAATCATCAATCTGCCGTGGCGTATAGCCCGATCCCATAATATAATCAATCATCACTCTGCCATGGCGTACGACCCAATCCCATAATATAATCAATCATCACTCTACCGTGATTCTCTTATCACACTTAAATCAAGCCAAGTATCACAACATTCAAAGACAACAATACCAATCACACAAGTATACAAGTCATATCTATGCTACAACAGGGGAAAACAATGAGCATGCTGTGTCCTAACTACCCGGACGAAGCAGTAATAGCCACTACGTACGGACTCTCGTCACTCGGTGCATACGTAGCCCCCAAACAAGATCACATAGCTAACAAGGTTACCTAGAGGGACAATTTCCCTCTTACGAGGTTAGAAAGGAGACTCACCTCGCTCCGAAGATTCATCACCGGCTTCCAAGCCTCTACGACGACTAAAAAGGGATGCGCACGCTCCCAAACTATTCAAATAATGATAATTCAATGAATATATACTCAATAGATCATAACCAATTCAAATTACAAAGTTCCTCAGCCCGAGTCTATTAAATGCCCTCGAGCCCACGTGCCCGGACCTCAAAATCTCTTGAAGAAAATCCCATCCCGAAGCTTTACTAATTCAATAACACATTTTACTCAATTATTCATGCTAAATTCGTGGCTAAAATCCAAATTTCCAAATTTTTAGGTTTTCTTCAAAATACTAATTTTTGCACAAATTTTCCCTAATTTTTATGTTCTAATCCATGATATAATCTTGTATTTAACTTATAAATAAGTAGAATGATCTTACCTCTGAAGTTTGGTTGAAATCTTCCATGAAATGCTCTCAAAATCCGCCCATAGTCATGAAGAAATGAAGAAAAATGAGCTAAACCCACTAAAATATCATTCTGCCCAGGTATTTACTCATCGCGATCGCGGAGAAAAAATTTTCCAGCTCAAAATTTACTCTTCGCGATCGCGAAAAGAGCTTTGCGATCGCGGAGAACAAAATTTAAAAAAATGCTCCACCTTCTGATTTTAGTACTAATCTTGATTTCCAGTATGTTTTTAAATGTTTTTGCTTAAATCTCCTTTTTTACCCTAAATATTCTGACAAAACCCCAATTTAGGGTTTATGTTCGTATTATTTGCTATGTTTTGCTAACCTATAGGTTTTTCTGGACTTCCTATGTGTTCTATGTTTTCCGCTTTAATTTATTGACATAGTCTCTGAATCTCTACTGTTTTCTACTACTTGGTTAGGGTTTCTTTGTTATTGTGCTATTTGTTGTTTAAACAAATTTGATTGTTTGTTATATCGATGTTTTACATAATATTCTTCACTAATTCTACTGATTTCCTTCAAAGATCCTACAATTTCCTTAAAGTCATGATTTTGTGTAATTCCCTGTGACTCTGTACTGATTGTTGAACTGTTTCCTTGTTTGTGTGGTACTTTCCGTAGTTAGTATTGATGCTCTGTGATTTTCAAACACATCTAGACTGAGTAACTTATTGCTCTATTGTTCTATTGCTTTATACATTGTTGCTCTATTGCTCTGCACACTATTGTTCTGTTCTCTCACTCTTGACTAGTATGTCTTATATTTGATTTACAGCATCCAAAACAACATGTTTCTATTCGTATTGCACTTTCTCTTATTTCTAATATGCTTCTACTTATGGTTCTGCTGTTTACCTTGCAATTAGCATGCCTCTTTGCTAGTTCATTAATGTTATTACCCTTCCCTTATTTCAGCATGTCTACTGCTTCTCCTACTTGTTTACTACAATTCTGCCTTACTCCCTAACCCTAGTACATTATCAGCATGTATTCATTACCCCCCTATCTACTAAGTAATCCCGAACCCCTTCCCTAAACTTAATGTGTGATCCTGTCTAGCACCCCTCGATCTAATGTTTTTTAGTTCCTGGGGTAAACTCTTTGTGATAAAAATGTGTTGTGACTGTTTAAATCCTGTAATACTTTCTCTGATGTCTACATGTGTGCAAATATGCTCTTACACGCGAACTACTTGTCCCCAATCCCCTTTCCCTTGTTCGTGTTTACTTCCCTGAACTATGTGTGATATTTTGGTTCTCAGATTGTATCGCTCACCTTCTTTCAAAACTGTTTTCAATAAGAGATAAACTCTTCTATTATTTTCTTTCAAGAACTGATTCTAGATGGATCATTTGCAAACTGTTTTTCTCAATTCAACTCTAGCAAAACTATGTCAAGAACTCTCACATACTCTTAGAAGTCTGGGTTCTTCCCCCTTAATGTGTGACTGCTTAGGGACCCTTATGAGCTCCCTCTAAACTCTGACATATTAAGTCTAGCTCTTCCACACCGCACTTACTTAATTCTGGTTATGAGTCTGGGTGTGAGCACTGCCCGGGATCCCTTGAGATCCTTAGGGTACTTTGACACACCTGGATCATGCGAAAGGTTGTGAACCAATGGCAACGAGGCATTCTGGAGATTCTGGGCCTATTAGTAGGCTCCCTATAGTATAACTTCTTATTTTCTTATTTCAATTATGTAATTTATGCCAATGGTATGTAATAATTATTTGTAAATAACTCTGGGGCTGGATAGTGAAAAGGGAAGGGCAATATGCATGTTGTAATTTATTAAAGGGTAGATACCATGCTCTTAAGTTTACATCCCCTATTTGTGTACGATAATTCATGCTTAGGATTGATGTATGCAAGCATATCATGCATAGACATCCAACTTCCTAGCTCCATGTTTATTGCTTTAGCATCTCATTTGGTATCATCGCTTATCACTTAGAATATCATGCTCTAGGATTAAATGTTAATATAAACATGTTATTTATGTAAACCAGGTCTAATATTTCTGTAATATTGTGGTACACTTATAAATCCTTCCTAGGGTAACAATATGCTAATAAACAGGTCATTCTCATATTTGCTGCATATTCTGAAAGCATGTTTAAATACTGTAACTTTATACATTTAGAAAATCCTACCTAGGGATTTTGCATACAACCCATTCTGCATCTCTATATGTTCATATTAGACATCATGTTTTAGGATCTCATTCAACACCTAGTTTAACTACTGATGCATGAGAAAGGCCTAACAAACAGTCTCCCTATGTTTTCATAACTGGTAGTAATTCTGCATTTTCCTAAGTACAACATATCTAGGTAAAACAACTCGTGGCAGCTCCTCAAAAAAATCTGGTAACTACAAACCTTGTTCCCACGCCTAGGAAAGCCTTAGGTGGTTAAAATTACTAAGCTGGAAATATGCCTTTTCTATGTACATTGCCTAACTGTCAACAGGTTTAAAACTGATTAGGACTTCCTCTCTGAGTTATGAAATAAATATTCCTCTTTGTTATCTTTAAATCATTAGATACAATGCTTTAGAATCTGAATTAAAATCTAAGATCCTAATTGTGTTTGATTCAAGCTGCTTATGTGCATTATCTATGGAGGTACCTGAGCCTTTTTATGTTTATATGTTTATCCCCTTAGTTGGAGTCCTATATGTTCTTATTTGTCGCTTAGTATTTTGCCTTTAAACCTGAGGGTCTGCCTAGAAACTCCCCCATAAGATATAAGTCCTAAACTCCTCCAAGGTCTATTAGGAAGGGACAGGTAACAACATGCAATAGATGTCGTTGACCAACACTCGTTGTAATTACCTTTACGAGGTGGGAAATGGTAGATATGGATATGATGACCGGTGCGCTAATACCACGTGTAGCCCCTCTTCGAGGAGTGACATACCGGGTATTGCATTGATGTGATCCATATTACAAACAAACCTAGGATATCCCATGTGCATGTTTAGAATATAATCTTTTCAAAATCTACTTAGCTTTTAAACATTTCCAAACTTGGTAACACATGTGTGCTTAGACTGAGAATATTTCAAAGCCATCTACTATTTTAAACATTAACTGCTTACTTGCTACTTGTACACATTCACAAAGTTGTTTGGGAGGGAACCACAATTTTTGATTCTGAGGGGTGCCTAACACCTTCCCCTTAGGATAATTTCAAGCCCTTACCCTATCTCTAGTTATCAAACTTGTTTGTAAATGAACCCCCCAGTAGGTGCCCTAACGCACCTTAACTCAATAGGTGGCGACTCTTCAAAACTTGCAAACCCCTTTCCCAAAAGAAAATGAGTTGTCCCAACCAATGTCAAAAACCCTTGACAGAACCTAAAAGGAGTTTGGAAAAAAGGGGGCGCGACAGGGTTGATTCATATCGAGGTCATCGGATAAGAGTCATCACTAATTCTCTCTTCTCAGAAAGAAAAACATCTTCGAATGGACCCCTGAATGCTAAAATGCTCTGGAAGAATTGAAGCGATATTTTTCGAACCCACCTTTGTTGCATACTCCAAATGAGGGCGAGACATTGTATCTTTACCTGGCCGTATTGAAGGTAGCAGTAAGCGGTGTGCTGGTTTAAGAGGAGCAAGGTACGCAATTCCCTATCTATTATGTGAGTCGGAACCTGGGCGTTGTCGAAACCAGGTATCCTCTTTTGAAAAAATTAGCCCTTGCATTTATTAGCGCATCTCGAAAATTGAAACTTTATTTTCAATGTCACCGCATCTGCGTCTTGACAACGTACCCGCTTCGGAACATATTACACAATCCAGAGTTGTAGGGTCGATTA
Organism: Nicotiana undulata; assembly: GCA_005239495.1. Taxonomy (NCBI): domain Eukaryota; kingdom Viridiplantae; phylum Streptophyta; class Magnoliopsida; order Solanales; family Solanaceae; genus Nicotiana; species Nicotiana undulata. The sequence goes on along the minus strand of ML270461.1, from coordinate 155,518 downwards.
AACAAGTGGGCCATCGAACTTGAGGGTTACAATATTGACTATCACCCTCGAACGGCCAACAAATCCCCAATCTTAGCGGATTATGTGGTCGACTTCGCGCCCGCCCTGGTTCCCAAAGTAGAGAAAGAATTGTTATTAAAAACGGGCACACCTCCGGGGTGTGGACCCTGTTCACTGACGGTGCTTCCAACGTGAAAGGGTCCGGGCTCGGCATAGTCCTAAAACCGCCCACAAGTGTCGTAATTAGGCAATCCATAAAAACTACGAAATTAACTAACAATGAAGTTGAGTATGAGGTTGTGATTGCATGTCTTGAATTAGCCAAAAGCCTTGGAGCCGAATGCGTCGAGGCCATGTGCGATTCTCTCCTAGTCGTTAAGAAGGTGAACGGTAGCTTCGAGGTCCAAGAGGACATGATGTAGAGGCACCTGGAAAAGAATCTAGTCACGCTGCATCGCTTCAAGGAATGGACCTTAAACCATATACCGCGAGAACATAACAACGAAGCCGACGCCCTCGCAAACCTGGGGTCATCTGTCGAAGAAGATGATGTACTTCCCGGAACCGTAGTCAAGTTAACAAAGTCAGTGATCGAATATGGCCACGTCGAGATCAACTCCACCAACCTGACTTGGGATTGGAGAAACAAATTCATAAACTGTCTAAAGGAGGGAAAGCTGCATGTGGACCCGAAGGAGTCAAGGGCCTTACAGACCAAGGCAGCCAGGTTCTCGCTCGACGAGAACAACACCCTATACAGGAGAAGTTTCGACTGACCATTGGCGGTATGCCTAAGACAGGGTGACACATATTACGTGCTTCAGGAATTTCACGAGGGCTCCTGCGGGAACCACTCCGGTGCTGAATCCTTAGTCCGAAAGGTGATCAGGGCAGGCTATTACAGGGACAGTATGGAAAAAGACGCTAGGGAGTTCGTCCGTAAGTGCGACAGATGTCAAAAGTTCGTGCCCATGATCCATCGGCCCGGTGAACAACTGCCCTACCACCTTGGCCGTTCATGAAATGGGAGATGGGTATCGTCGGACCATTTCCAACTGCACCGGGTAAAGCCAGAATCATTCTGTTTATGACTGATTATTTTGTCTAAATGGGTGGAATCATAGGCTTTCGAGAAGATAAGAGAAAAATAAGTCATCAACATCATATGGGATGACATCCTATGCTGGTTTTGGATCCCTTCCGAAATAACCTATGATAAAGAAAAACAGTTCACAGAGGGTAAAGTAACACAGTTCCTCCAGAACCACAAAATCAAAAGGATCATATCGACACCCTACCACCCATGCACCAACGGCCAGGCTGAATCCACGAACAAAACCATCATTCAAAACGTGAAGAAGAAGTTGGAAAGTGCAAATGGAAGGTGGAGAGATATTTTGCCTGAAGTTCTGTGGGCGTATCGTACCACTCCAAAGACAAGCATAGGGGAGACACCGTTCTCTCTAGTTTATGGGTCCGAAGCTCTAATACTAGTCAAGGTTGTGGAACCAAGCGCCGATTCCAGCATGCCACGGAGGATTCAAACAACGAGGTAATAACTGTGGCCCTCGAATTACTCAATGAGAAGCGAGAAGCTTCACTGGTTCGGATGGCCGCGCAAAAGCAAAAGATTGAGAGATACTATAATAGGAGAGTGAATCTCCGATATTTTGGAGTCAGGGACTTAGTCCTAAGAAAGGTCACTTTGAAAACCCGGAACCCTAATGAAGGAAAGTTTGGTCTGAGCTAGGATATACCCTATCGTGTCCTGGGGGTGGCCAAAGGATCATACAAGCTCAACACCCTAGAAGGCGAGCAACTCCCAAGCAATTGGAATATATCCATGCTCAAGAAATACTACTGCTAAGGTAATCTTGCGACCATGTCTCTTTTCACTCACCCGTAAACTGATCTACCATAGGCATCCAATGGAAAACTCCTGAACATCCCCAGTTACAAAGGGTTCCTAGATCGACTGACGTGTTGCACTCTTTTCCTTCGATCGGGTTTTTCTCCCGACAAAAGGGTTTTTACCGTCACGGTTTTTGATGAGGAAACACTTATGCGTCCGTCAAGGAGAACTTGCACTGACATCCAAGGCTCTTCGCTAAGCAAATCCTGACCACTAGAGGATGCTGCCCTGAAAGAGGAGTGCCCCTGCAAAACAAGTCGGAACAAGCAACAGAGGGTTTTTTGCAGTAAAATAATGTAGCATGTCAACCGGTAAAATGAACCGTACCCGCATAAGGGGATCGAACCTTTGATGGAAAATACATATATAATTATATCAAATAATGAAAGGAATATTCTATCAAAACATTTTGCGCGCTCAAGCAAAAATTATCATTAGCATTTAAATTATCAAGATCTATGGTCGTAAGATCCCAAGAGGGTAACCTCGGATATATCAAAAATTGTATGTCTTACGGGCATGATCAAAATCCCAAGCGGGAGTATCTCAATAACAAGACACAGTCCCGACTTCAAAGCCAACGCTATATATTCGAACTTGTAAGACCCCTAAAACGGCATACCCTCGAATATAGATGTTGAGGATACGATACCCGGGTCTAAGGGCTACGGCAGAATAAGACGACTACGGTTGATGGGCTCCAACCCCAGAACAAGCGATTCGGGGATGCCTGTATCGCCTTAAAATTAAATCCTTCAAAATTATTTCGAAAAGAACCGGTATAATCATGCTACCTTTAGTGTAAGAAAGAGCTTCAATCATTCTCATGTCAGCTCCGAAGAAAAAGCTTTGATCATTCACATGTTAGCTCCCAAGGAAGAGTTTCGAACATTTTCATGTAGGGTCGTAAGAAAGATTTTTCACGTTCATCGTAGTGGCTCGTAATCGAGGCTCTTTTGGGAAGTTGAAGAGTCAGATGAACACAAGAACACTCTGAGTAAATCGCTAAGGAGTGAAAAATACAGCCATATCAAAAGTAGCCTAAGAGCCTTGGAGCCCGCGCAAAAAGGCTACGGGCTAACCCAAAACATGAAGGGTCGATGAACTCGAGTCGTAATCCGACTCGAGGACTGAGCCCAAAATGGTTAACAAATAGTCGCCTAAGAGCCTTGGAGCCCGTGCAAAAAGGGTACGGGCTAACCCAAAATCTGAGGGACCGATGAACTCGAATCTTAACTCGGCTCGGGGACTAAGACCAAAATGATTGACTAAAAGTCGCCTAAAAACATTCAAGCCAGCCCACGGGTTAATCAAAGAACTCGGAGGGCAAATGAGCTCATGCCGTGGCTCGACTCAAAGAACGAGACCTAGATAAAAATGCATAAGCCTCCAGGCTGACCATAAGAGGCCTATGGGTCAGTTGAGAGAACACATCTGCCATATACCTAAAAACGCCCAAGGGGCCAACACATAAGGATATGAGAATCCAGCAAGGATTGATCCTGGACCATCGCGAAAATTGTTAGGCCAATACAAGGACCCAAAGGGTCCGTCCCGGGGAACATATCTCGGGCCAATGACCCTCATGGGAAAAAGCACTAGACATAAAGAACGACTTGTGCTCGGGTCAAACATCTGCCCTAGTGAAAAACAAGTTCCCCGTTCAAAATATACGTGTAGACCTTAAATCTACCCGTACCCCCGAGGCCCGGGTAGATGCCCGATCGTAAAGACCAGAGGCTCCCTCGGGCCCAAGCATTCCCCTGCTCGAAAAAAGGTTACGGAGTCTCGAAGCTATAATTATTTTTCGAGCAGGAGCAAATAACGACTTGATCTTTTATGGCCAAAGTGGATACCCACCCAATAGTCGTCCTCAGAATTCGCGAGGTGCCTAAGTTTGGGAAAAGTTTTCTCTTGGAGATTATCAGTAGATCTCCTTTGTTACAGATATGCCGAGGTCCGATCCTCGCACAACTTTAAGCAATCCCGGATCCAGCCGGGGGTTCAAAGTCTTAATGAACATAATATTGGTCGTGATAAGAGTCCAATTTTTGGGCCGATCATACACCCAAGTTTTCAAAACAAAAGGCAGAACAAAATTTAGAATCAGACCAAAAGAAAAACAAAAGAATCTCTTATATTAATAGATGATGTTTACAAGGCACACAAGGGAATCTTTAGACAAAGAAGCATAAAACAAAGGCCTAATTTACAGAAATGGGCCTATCTTTCGGGGATATGTCCTCGAGGACCCCCTCACAAGGGACCTCTAGTCATTCTCTTCGGTCTTCCCATAGAGGCAATGGGCGGACAACATATTGCTCTCCTCAAAACTCCCACCACTTTTGTTCGGAAGCCCCTTCCCGAAACTACGAGCCGGTGTGAGATGCTCGAGTTGATGGATATTGCCTCGTCGCCTCGCGGAAGGCAATAAGGGAGAAATACCACACCTGTTGAAGTTAAGAGAGATGAGCAGCAGTATAGGTACTTCATGCAAAGGTGAGCATCAGTATATGTGCTTCTTGCCTTCCAGTGTGAAAGGCACTCGAGGCCCTTATTTCGTTTCCTCGGACCGACAGCAGCAGTGACAACAACAATAACAACAACACAACATAACCCCAGTTAGCAAGGGAGGACTTCGAAAGAGAGGTCATGGCCCAGCTCGGAAGACCACAACCAAAAACCTGTATAAACATGTGTTTGCACCATGAAGAACGGGAAGAGTAAAGATTGAAGTCAGGAAATCCCCTATTTATAGGAATTCAGTAACCTCACTAAATAAGCAATCAATTCTTGGGGGAAAATTAATCGACGACGCCATTATTTCCCTTTTTGAAAAAAATGAAACGGCAGAACAATCAATCTCAAGGGAGACGATTCGACGGGACACTTCAAGTCGCCTGATAAGCTCGCATCACAAATATGACGCCATCATGGAGGGCCCGGGAAAGATCCCATCGAGGTCGTTTCTTATCATTTCATTATAAGAAACACATGGACTATCTGTATACGGTTAACATCTAGAAGGATGATTTAACGTTTATTTTATGGTGGCCGATTCATGCGGAATTCAAAGTGTGTCCTGAAGATCGACCTCGGATGCTACTATAATTCGATCCAGGGGGACGCAGGATCGAAACTAATGTTGGAAACAACACGGGGATCAAGGCAGGCAGCCTGTAACGAAGTATGATTCCGTACTTGGGCATTAACTAGCTGAATCAATTAAAATCTTCGTAATAAATGCTGATGTACTATATTTGGACCCTCCCTACTATATAAAGGTAACCCTTATCACTTTGTAAACATACAATACATTGAATACAATACACAAGAACATTCTCTACTTTAATATCAAACATCCTATACTCATCTTTATTAGCTCATTTACTTGCATTTATTGCTTTCATTTACTTGTTCTTCATTTATAACTTATCATTGATCATAAAGAGTGTATCTCAAGGCCTATAAGCGTGCTATAGCTACATCGACCATTTGATCTAGGCCCGAATCTCAGTCCCAGGGACCCCCGAGAACGACGTCGAGCCTTCAACTTAAGACATTTTGGTTTGCTTTCCTTTAGCTTTTTAATCATTATCTCACTGTTCTATCCTAACACATTTAGCTAAAACCGTTCAATAACCGGTATTAAGATAAGTCACATATTTTTAGAACCGCATAACTAAGTTTAATTGTAATTACCATTTTCACGGTAAACACATAGGGTATGCATTGCAGGGTGTTCAGGCCAAGGATCGCATGACGAGAGCAGGAACCCCGGAACCGGTGTCTTTCCTTGGAGTGAATCGATTGGGATCGAAGAGACCAGGTCTGAAAGAACTTGTTCGGTCTTCGGTGAGCCTTGCTGACCTTCCGACCTTTTGACCCTTGCATCCCTATTCTTTAATCTGATGTCGATCATTTCCACAAGTCTTTGATAGGTTCAAGTACGAATTGAGGAAAGCATCGGACACGGCAAAATTCCTTCAGCTCCTCAACGATAACCAGGAAAGGGAACTGTCATACCTTTAGTATAAGGCGACCTGGAGCCGCGATTATAAAGGTCTCCTTGAGGAACATGTGATTTTTGCAGCAACGACGTTTGCATTTTCTTTCTTGCTTTTAAGGATTAATATCACATTGTTGCAGTTTCCGAGGAAGATGCGGGACCTAGAACACCTTTGGGGCAGAGTCGGTCGGGCGGAGCGAGAGTGTAATGAGATTAGGGCTTAGAAGGACGCCTGTCTTGCGGCCTTAAGAAATGCCTTGGCCAAAGTTTTTACCCTTGAAGCACAACTTTGGGACGCTCAGGAAGATTACTTGGTTCAAGCGAGAAAGATAGGAGAACTTGAAATCGAGTTCCGGCGAATAAAGGCCGAAGTGGTTGACGCCCAGGTCGAAGCTCGAGGAGCCCGCGCAAAGGCTGACCAAAGGGTGGCCGTTTATTCGAAAGATGCTGCTGATATTCGGGCTGAACTGAGAAAGGTTTCTGATCACGAACGCCAAAGAAGAGTCTATGCCCACCATAGATCCCAAAGGGAAACCTTCGAAGAAATCCATGATAGAGGCTTCGGCCTTTCGGAGGAGATCAGACAAGCCAAATCGGATGAAAGCGATGCCATATCTCTTATATCGAATAGAGAAGAGACTGATAGGGCTACAGCCCCCGAGAGGAAGTAGATCAAGTTTCTTTTCTTTTGTTTGATCGGGGACTTTTGTAAAAGCACCCGTGAATGTATATCTGTTGTGCCGCTCGCACCTGTGTTTACCCATAGTTTTAGTTGTTCAAAGCTCGCCTGCCGACTATGGTCCATTTTGTCAATATAACCTTTAATCAGCCCAGAAGCTTTTGGAAATGGGCTCGTAAGCTCCAATATGCTTACCCTTGGACATTTAAGGTAGCCGTTTCGGGCTCAGTCGTTGGGCCGATTTCCGGCTTGAGTTTATTGACTCTTTTGGGTTTTAGGTTAGCCCGGGGGCCTTTTTTGTCGACTTTAAGGCTCTTACTCCACTTTTGTATGGCTATATTATTCACTGCTTATAAATGCACTTGAAGTTTTTTTGCGTTCACCCGACTCTTCGATGGCTCAAAAGAACCTCGACTATGAGTCGTTATGATGAACGGGAGAAAAACTCTTTCTCACGAGCCGACTTGAAAATGTTCGAAACTCTTTCTTGTGAGACGACATGAAAATGTTTGAAACTCTTTGTTGGAAGCTTTCATGAAAATGTTCGAAGCTCTTTCTTGAGAGCCGACATGAAAATGTTCGAAACTCTTTCTTGTGAGCCGACATGGAAATGTTTGAAACTCTCGCTTACACTAAAGGTAGCATGATTTTAACCGGTTCTTTTCGAAATAACTTCAGAGGATTTGATTTTAAGGCGATAGTCGGACGTCCCCAAATCGCTTGTTATTGTTGGGCCGGAGTCGTCTTGTTTGGCCGTAGCCCTTAGTCCCGAGTATCGTACTCTCGGCATAAATATTTTAGGGTATGCCTTTTTAGGGGTCTTAAAAGTTCGAATATATAGCCTTGGATTTGAAGTCGGGACCATTCCTTGTTATTTACATACACCCACTTGGGCCTTGCGGTATTGTCATGCCCATAGGACTTACAAATTTGAATATATCTGAGGCTATCAACTTGGGATCTTACGGCCTCGGGTCTTGATAAACCGAATGCTAATGATAGTCGTTTCTTGAACTTACAAAATGTTTTGATAATAAAATACTCTTTTGGTGATTTGATACAGGTATATATGCTTACGTCGCTGATAATTTGACCCTCCTATGCGGACACGGTTCATTCGACTGTTTGTTCCAACACACTATTTTCTTATTGAGACCCTTTTTGGGTTGTGTTGTTCTTCGCGAGGGGTGGTCTTCCGGGACGCCGACTTCTAGTGTTTTAGGTCGATTAGAGAAAAACCTTGGATACTGGAACAAGCCTTCCTTGGGTAGCACATGGGTGTTGCCTCGTTAAAAACCTTGCCGGAAAAACCCTTTTCGGGATAAAATACGAGCGAAGGAAATGAGTGCAACGCATGCTTTAAAACATGAAGCCACCTAATCGGGAAGTGTTCTGACTCTCTTTCTTGAACACCTACGTATGAGTTAGTAAGAAATACGAATAAATGAGGGGGTTACCTTACCTTAGTGATGATGACGTCTAATAGCCCCGATGACATGTTATGATTTTGAGCCTACTCTAGGGACGTAGTATAGTCCTTCATTTATTAATTCGAACACAACCGGGGATACAGTGCGTTTCCGTCATTCTGTTTACCTAGCGAGGCGGTACTTCCTGTATCTCCGTGGATTTGGTATCCTGAGTCGTGCCGGTAGTGCCGGTTGGTAGGACGATCCCCCTTTTGTAACTTCGTTCCCTGTATCGAACCTGTTGAAGACTCAGGAGGTGGACTCGATTCGGTCGGGCAGCCCGAGCTGCCTTATTATTTTAAACCAAACACATCGGTCGAGCCACCTGATTCCATAACATATGATCAATCTGAAATGTATTCATAAAAGAAAAGATATTACCGGTGGGCTGTCATTGAACGGCGGTGAGGTCCAGATGCCTTCGTCGCTGAATTTGAGGGCGGTGGTCCCTCACATGATCGAGTGGATAACATGTTACAACTCTTCTGCTTTGTTCCTTCTGTTCACCATTATCTCTTGAGGTTGGTTTTTGGCCCGTTCACCGAGGAATTCTCTAAGGTGCCCTATGCTGAGCAGTCGGGCTACTTCTTCCCGCAGTTGCCTACAATCTTCAGTTTTGTGACCGTGTGTGTCATGGAACTCACACATCAAGCTATGGTTTCTTTGTAAATGATCCGATAATATGGGTTTGGGACACCTAGTTTCCTTAATTTTTCTCACGGTTGTCACGATATCTGAGACATTGACGTTGAAGTTGTACTCCGATAGCTGGGGTACCTTCGCTAGTCCTGTGAGGCGGTTGAACCCGACTTGGCTTATGAGTCTCCAAGGGTTATGGCCTCGGTCTGACCTTTGGTCATTGCGGTTGTCACCACCCAAAACCTATGGGTTGTGATGGCGCCGGACACTACTGTCAGGCAAGCCAACCCCTTAATCAGTTGAAATACCTTCCTGTTTAAGAATTTCGAAATCGTTGCCTTTATTGCATTTCATAATCAAATAAATAAATTGTTGTAAATTGAACACGACAGGGAATCCATTGAATTCAATAAAACAAGACTCAACACATCCCCAGAACCCGGTGACATAAGTACATGAGCAGTTTCTAAGAATTTATACAATTACACAACTCTTGTCCGAGAATAAATGGGACAAATGCAATAAAATACAAGTAAACATATAGAAGGAAGGAGACTCTGTCAACTGCGGAACGCCTCCGGATTAATGCGGCCCGAGTAAGTCTCCGAATCATTTTCCGAACAATGAAGGTACCTGTGCAACAAAATGCACAGAAAGTGTAGCATGAGTACATATACATATATGTACCCAGTGAGTATCCCGTCTAAACTCGAAGAAGTAGTGACAAGAGGTCGACTCGATACTCACTAAGGTCCAACAGTAATAAAGTAAGCAGGATGTAAGGAAAACTGTAGACAAGTAAAGCAAATAATCAAGTACATCAATATCCGGCAACAAATAACAATCTCAAATCAAACAAGTTTGGTATCCGCCGTGGCATACGGCCCGCTCCCATATGGTACTCACTAATATCGCTCCGCCGTGGCGTACGGCCCGATCCCATCCTGTAAATCTTCGACGTGGCGTACAACCTGATCCCACCCTGTAGTCTCAATCTCCGCCGTGGCGTACGGCCCGATCCCACCCTGTAGTCTTCGCCATGACGTACGACCCGATCCCATAATATAATCAATCATCACTCTGCCGTGGAGTACGACCCGATCCCATCCCGTGATTCTCTTATCACACTTAAATCAAGCCAAGTATTACAACGTTTAAAGACAACAATACCAATCACACAAGTATACAAGTCATATCTATGCTACAACAGGGAAAAACAATGAACATGTTGTGTCCTAACTACCCGGACGAAGCAATAATAGCCACTATGTACGGACTCTCGTCACTCAGTGCACACGTAGCCCCCAAACAAGATCACATAGCAAACAAGGTTACGTAGAGGGACAATTTCCCTCTTACGAGGTTAGAAAGGAAACTCACCTCGACGAAATCACCCCTCGGATCAAGGATCGTATGAAGGATGCTACCGAATCTCCGAAATCTACTCTCGACGGCTCGCAACTAGCCAAATATAGAATAATCGAATCATTTTAAGTTCGAAGAAGGAGAATTAACAAGGAAATCCCAAAATTAGGTGTTCTTGAAGAAACTTGGAATTTCGACCCCGGGCCCACTCGTTCGAATTTCAAAAATTCTTGAAGGATTAAATTACCCGAAGCCTTACTAATTAAATTATACAATTTACTTAAAAAATTCATGCTCAAATAGTGGCAAAAGATCACATTTTCTAAATTTTAGGCTTCTTAGCAAATTCTCACATTTCCCCCCAATTTTCATATCAAATCTATGTAATAAATCTTATATTTAACTTGAAAATAAGTAGAAACAACTTACCTTTGATGCTTGATGAAATCCCCCTTGAAATGCTCTCCAAAATCATCCAAGCCAAATGAAAGAAATGAAGAAAATTGGCCAAATTCGTGTTTAAAGAATCTGCCCATGCTTCAGCGGGTTGTACCTTGCACTTGTGCTGTACAGGTTGTACATCCTATTAAAATATTTCCTTATTGGACACCTTCTGTTAAAACAACCATAACTTATTGTAGAAATATCCAAATAACAAACGGTTTGAATATTTAAACACTAGACTCGAAGATCTTTAATTTAATAGGTTGTACACCATATAAATTCTTATATATCCCGAGATATAAGTTTCTAAAGTCAGCTCCAGGCATCAGAAAATTCTTGCGAAAACTGCTCCACCAGTCTTCTTCAATCGGTCATAACGTTTTGCAAAAAACTCCAAATGATAAATGGTTTAATGTTATGAAAACTAAATTTCACGATCTACAACTTTCATGTTTTGCAAAGTTTCAAATTCCTTATATATTCTTATATATACGCTTCCAAAGTTAGCTCCTCGACGCACAATTTGCTGTCCAAAAATGCACCAGAAAATTTCTGCAATTTTTTCCTTCTTTTTCGTCCGAAATTCATTCCGTTAACCTTCCGAAATCCACCCGAGGCCCTCGGGACCTTAACCAATTATACCAGCATGTCCCAAAACATGATACGAACTCGCTCGAGGCCTCAAATCACATCAAACAACGTCAAAATCATGAATCGCTCTCCAATCCAATTCTTTAAGAACTTAGAATTTCAAACTTCTACATCCGGCGCCGAAACCTATCAAATCACGTCCGATTGACCCCAAATTTTTCACACAAGTCATATTCGACATTTCGGACATGCTCCAACTTTCGTAACTGGAATCTGACCCCGATATCAAAAAGTCAAACTCTCGGTCAAACTTCTGAAAAACCTTCAAATTTCTATCTATAGCCAAATGACTTCAAAATGACCTCCGGACATCCGAATTCACTTTCGATCGCGCTCCCAACTCCAGAATTACAATACGGATCTATTCTCAGACTCAGAATCCTAAACGGACATCAATATCATTGAAATGCGCTTCAAGCCAAACTCAGGAAATTTCTTTTAAAATGCTGACTTCCACAATATACACTGAAACGCTCTCGAGTTATCCAAATCTTGATCCGGACATATGCCCAAGTCCGAAATCACCATACGAATTTGCTGGAACCTTCGGATCCTGATTTCGAGGTCGTTTACTCAAAATTCCAATCTTACTCAATTTCTTCAACTTAAGGCTTCTGAAATGAGAATTTTCCTTTCAATTTAACTCCGAACCTCCTGAATTTCAACTCTGACCATACATACAAGTCACAATAACCAAAATGAAGTTGTTCATGACTCCTAACTACTGAACGACGCGCTGGATCTCAAAATGACCGGTCGGGTCGTTACAGCGTGGTATGTTCCGTCTGGGAACGTTTCTTTGATCCTCAACGTACGGTTGCTACCTTTCTTTGCCTGGTCTCATCTATTTTGCAAGGAGTCGACTGGGGTATACTGAACCCGAGGGCCCCCCAATTGGTCATCTTCTACCCTGATCTTTGACGGGTATCAGTTGTGTACATCTGCCCAAGTAACGACAAGGTATTCAACCAAGTTTTGTTTCAGCTACTTCGAAGCTATTCAGTTTCGTTCGTTCAGGCCTTGAGTGAAGGCCTGTACCGCCCAATCAAAGGAAACTGGCGGCAACTCCATCCATTCCATTTGGAAGCGAGATACAAATTCCCGCAGCATCTCGCTTTCCTTCTGCTTTATTTTGAAGACGCCTGACTTCCTGGTTGCAACATTGATGGCTCTGACGTCTGCCTTTATGAAAGAATCCGCTAGCATGGAAAACAAATCTATCGAATTGGGGGCTAAGTTCTGGTACCACATTATCGATCCTTTTAACAGTGATTCTCCAAACTCTTTTAACAGGACGGATTTGATCTCGTCCTCTTTTAAATCATTTCCCTTCACAACACAAGTGTAGGAGGTGATGTGCTCGTTGGGGTCCGAAGTCCCTTTGTACTTTTCTAGGTCGGGCATTCTAAATTTTGTTTTGGGATGGGTTTTGGGGCAGCGTTCGAAGGAAAATGTCTTTGTACGAACTTTTTTGAATCCACGCCCTTTAAAATCGGGGGTGCACCCGAAATCTGGTCGACTCTCGTGTTGTAGGTCTCTACTTTGTTTTCGTTTGCTTCTATCCTCTTTTCACCCGACTCGATTCTCTTGGTGAGATCGTCGAGCATTTTTTTTATGGCTGGATCGGTAGCCAACCCCTCGTTGCTCGATCTCTCCGGAAAATGCTTGACTCGAGGAGCCGACTGGGTAGTTATAGTACTGGATTCTTTTGCTGGCTTTGTAGCTGAGCGATCGCCATATGCTGTGCTTGCAATATTTTGAAAATATCATGAAGGCTTGCCTGCCTTTCTCCCTGAACTGGTGTGTTCTGAAGCTCATGTTCTCCCGCACGGGGCGTGTCATCGTTGGTGCAGTAACTGACGTCGATGTGTTGAGCATTGCGCGAGCCCACATCCACCGGGTTTGGGATTTGGACACCCTCAGGTTTTGTAGCGGTGCACCAGCGCCTGAAACAGCTGCACTATTTTCTCCACAATCTTCGACGCTGTTGTTTTCGCGTGCGTTCACCAAGTTAGACATTCTGGCTTGAAATAAAGATTCTTCGGACAAGAAAAAAGTGTGAAAGATAACTTGCATTTTTTCAATGAACTAGTACTAAAACAATCACTATTATTTTTAGCCCAACGGTGGGCGCCAAACTGTTTACCGTGAAAATGGTAATTACAATTATATTTAGTTAAGTGGTTCTAAAAATATGTGATTTATCCTAATACCAGTTGTTGAACAATTGTAGCTTGTTGCGTTAGGACAGGATAGAGCAAAAGCGGTCAGAAAGCTAAAGAAACGAAAACTAGAACACCTTAAGTTGAAGGCTCGATGTTGGCCTCGAGGGTCCTTGAGAACGAGGTTCGGGGCCTGGGTCGGAAGATCGATGGAGCTATAACAGACTTCAGGGCCTAGTGTACACAATTGATGATCAATGATAAGCTATAAATGAAGAACAAGTAATGGAAAGTAGTAAATGTGAGTAAATGAGCTAATAAAGAGAAGTAGAGAATGTTTGGTACTAAAGTAGAGAACGTTCTTGTACCTTGTATTCAATATTGTGTCTTACAAAATGACAAAGGTCCCCTTTTTATAAGAGAAGGAATCCCAACACAGTACATCAACATTTATTACAGAGATTTGCAATTGATATTGCTATTTAATGTTTAGGTACGGATTTGTACTTTTAATCCAGAGTTGTTTGTCTTGACCTTTGTGTCACTTCCCAGCGCCGATCCTGAGCCCATACCGCCTCGAGGTTAGCGTGATTTAGCGTGATAAAACTGTCTGATGCCGTAATACCTATAAAATAGACCTTCCCGATTTAGCCGTATACACCTATGTACCAAAAAACATTACCAGTGTATAGATGGCCAACAAGGTGGCAAGTGTTGGAAAGACACAAGATCACTTATTACGAAGACGAGTTGTCGTCAGAAGGACTGAGCCACAACAAGGCATTGCGTATCACAGTGTAGTTTGAGGAAAAATTCATTGCCAGGGTCCTGATAGGCGGAGGTTCGAGTCTCAACTTTTGTCTACTAACTACTTTGAAAAGGTTGGTTAAAGGTCTGCATGAGATACGAGCATGGAGTATGAACTTGAAAGCATTCGATGGGTCCCAAAGGGAAACAATTGGGGAGACCAACCTCAGCCTACAGATGGGTCTGACCTAGTTTGATGTTGATTATCAAGTGTCAGATATATCCGCAACATACAATGTGTTGTTGGGATAACCTTTGATACATGCCGCTGGGCCCGTAGATACTACTCTACATCATACCGTGAAGTTCGAATGGAACCATTAGGAAATAATCATCCATGGGGATGGATGTAATCCCATTTACTCCAATCAAATTATTCCGGTTGTCGAGAATAGAGTGAAGTTGGGTGGAGAAACATACCATCGCATCGAGCGTGACAACGCAATTGATAAAGATAAATGGTGGAGCAGTAAGATAGAAAGCATATTGGCATGGGCAGGGTATGAACCTGGTAAGTGTCTCGGCAAGAATCTCCAGGGTATCGCCAATTCAATACAGCCAAAGCGTCATGACACAACTTTTGGGCTTGGGTATGAATACACCTGGCATGAGTATCAAAATTGGTCGCCGCTATGGCGTGGTCCATATTACCCTCTAGAGAAACCAGTACCACATTTGATCCAGTCATTTCATCAAGCTGACATGATGAAGACGTGGATTGTACTGCGATAATTGAGGAGGGGGAGGAGGAGGAAGGCCTTATTATTCGGACAATGGAGAAAGGAGTTGTTCTCAAGAATTGGATTGCCGCACCACCAAGGACCCGTCGAGTTCTTGGGTAGCATGGCAATTAGCATCCTTTATTTTAAAAGCAATTTTATGGGCATTTAAGACATTTTCAGTATTTGGTTTTTAAACGTTTTCGTTTTGAATAATTTCTTTAATCATTGAACTGCATTTGTTTGACGTTTTAATATTTATTAATGGATTGGTGTTTTAATATTTATTAATATCCTTTACATTTTCTCTCTACAATGTTATTGTTACTTACCCTGATGAATCTACGACTGTGATATGTAATGAGACAACGCAACATAAAGATAGTGATTCAGATGATATGAAAGAGGATATAATACCCGAGGAGATTGTTAGAGAAGTGGAGATTTTTTAAAACAAGTCAAATTTGAATGAGACTTAAATAGTTAATTTGGGAAACTCTGAAACAGTCAAGGAAATTCGTGTAAGAATTTACCTATCGCCGTCAGAGAAAGAAGAATACATCCCGTTTTTCAAAGAGTACGAGGATATTTTTGCATGGTCCTATGATGATATGACCACTTTGAGCACGTCTATAGTGACTCATAAGCTATCGACCAATCCGATGTGTCCGCCTGTAAAGCAGAAGCTTAGAAAGTTCAAGCCGATATGAGTCTGAAAATAAAAGAGGAAGTCACCAAGCATATCAAAGATAAGGTTCTCGGAGTGGTAGAATATCCAACCTGGTTTGCTAACATCGTGCCAGTTCTAAAGAAGGATGGGAAGGTCAAAGTATGTGTCAACTATCGGGATTTATACAGTGCAAGTCCCAAAGATGATTTCCCGTTGCCCATTATACACATACTGATCGACAACTGTGCCAAGCGTGAACTCCAATCCTCTGTGGATTGCTTCGCGGGATATCATCAGATCTAGATGGACAAAGAGGGTGCCGAAAAGACAACCTTTATTACACCACGGGGAGTATATTGCTACAAAATTATGTTGTTTGGCCTAAAGAATGTTGGAGACACTTACATGGGGCCCATGACAACAATTTTCCACGACATGATACACAAGGAGATAGAGGTGTACGTAGACGACGTCATCATCAAATCTAAAAAGGGTACAGATCATATAACAGATTTGAGGAAATTATTTGATCGACTTTGAAGGTACAATCTGAAACTTAATCCCGCAAAATGTGCCTTTGGAGTGCCTACTGGAAAGTTGTTAGGGTTCATCGTTAGACGCCGAGGAATTAAGTTGGACCTGTCAAAGGTTAAGGCTATTAAAGATTTTCCACCTCCTAAGAACAAGAAATATTTGATGAGTTTCTTAGGGCGTCTAAATTACATCAGCCATTTCGTAGCACAATCAACTGTGATATGTGAACCAATTTTCAATATGTTGAAGAAGGACGCTTCAAAAAGTTGGACTGAAGAATGTTAGAAAGCCTTTGACAAAATCAAGGAATATTTGTCAACACCACCAGTCTTGGTCCCGCCATAACCTGGGAGACCTCTGCTACTCTATTTATTTGTACAAGGTGGGGCTTTTGGATGTGTCTTGGGGCAACACAATGAGACAGGAAGGAAAGATTAAGCCATAAACTATCTGAGTAAGAAGTTCTCACCCTACAAAGCACGGTATTCTTTGCTGGAACGCACCTGTTATGCTCTGAAGTGGATAACTCAAACCTTGAGGCACTACTTCTATGCCTATACCACATATCTCATATCAAGGATGGATCCACTAAAATACATCTTCTAGAATCCCATTCATACAGGGAAGTTGGCAAAATGGCAGATATTGCTGAGTGAGTTCAACATAATCTATATAACTCAGAAAGAGGCCAAGGGGAAAGCGTTGATGTCGCGCCCCTTTTTGCTTTAGCGGAGATTGGGTTTATGACATTCTGACAACTCCTTTTAAAGGAAGAGGGTTAAAAGAAGAGTCGCCACCTAACGATTTTTATGGTGCGTTAGGGAACCTAAAGTAATTAACTCATAAGACTAGTTTGCATTACCAGAGATTGGGTAAGGGCTTGAAGTTATCCCAAGGGGAAGGTATTAGGCAGCCCTCAGGATCCACAACTGTGGTTCCCGACCAAATGGTTTTCATGAATTCGGACATTAAGCAAATGACAAGTAAGGTTCATATAAGAGGGGATTTCAATCAAATATTGATGTTTATTAAAAAGTTGAAAGAAATCGAAAGTAAATATTTGAGAAGAGACGTCCTAGGTTTAAAGTAATATGGATCACATCAATATAATACCCGATAGGTAGAGCTACACGTGGTATTAACGCATCGGTCATCAAATCCATATTCTACCCTTCCCAACCTGCGAAGGTATTTAAAATGCGTGTTTGTCACGAAACGTATTGCGTGCTATTAACCGTCCCATCCTATCAGTGCTGGAGGAAGTTAGGGACTACTATTCCTAGAGGATGAGTACTAGGCTGAACCTCTAGGTTAAAAGGACAAAATTCTAAACGACAAACAAAACAATTAGGACTGCAAATATAGGGAAGAACGTAGAGGCAGATATGAGGCTCAAGTATTCCTCCACAAGTTATACACATAATTAGCACGACTCAACCACAAATGAGGTCTTAAATTTCAGAACCTAAGGCATGATGTCTAGGCGGGAATATAGTAATGAGGTAGTGTTATCACAGAGGTTCAGAGAAAGGATTTTTACCATTTTTAAACTATTGATTTCTTATCTGTAATTAGCCAGACAGTACACAAAAGAGGAGTAGTTTTCAAGTTTTAATAAATGTTAATACCTACGGTTTGCCTAGGCGTATTAAAATATTCCAATTATTCTGCGTGGTTTAAGAAAATAATAGCCAGACAGGGTTAGTCTGCTTTATTATTATGAGGCTAAGAGTCTAAACAAGTATGGATGCAGGTCCTGGAAACATGGTATCTAAATGCAGGCAGGTTGTAGAATGATGCAAACCTATGCATGATGTTCTAATGCATGAACGTTTTCAATATTAGAATCTATTCTTTTTAGTGAGATTCATTAGCATATTCTTTTTTAATGAAAGCAGAACACACATAGATGTAATTCCTTGTTAAGCTACTGAAACCTAATACAATATTTCTAAGTGTTCACAGCAGTATTTTTTTAACACATGATTTTGGCATAGATAACATGAGCATGCTGAGGATGAAATCCTAAGGCAACACGATTTATAATGCAAGATTCGATAGTTGATGTTATTATTTAACCTAAACAAGATTTCTAGACGAAGCAATTGTGAAAATGCAGAGGCAGTAACATAAACAGCCATTTCAATTGTTGCTTAATTAGGAACATGATTTCTAAGTGGATATGAGTACGATGGGGATGCTGAAATAAATAAACCTAAATATCAGGGTATCTAATGCATGAATGACAGGTATTCCTAAGCATGGTGGCTATTGCACATATAGAAAATAAACCTACAAGCATGGTTTCTACCCATATCTATACTAAGCATGCATAACCCCACCCATTTCACTATCCAACCCCAGGATTGTTTTTACAATTAATCATTACAGACCAACATTGCACAAATTACATAAGTAGATAAGAAAATTAAGAAGTTACTCTATAGGAGCCTAGCAATAGGCCCAAATCTCCAGATCCAACAATGCCATATGCCATGACCTTTCCCAACCAAGGTGTGTCAGAGTTCCTAAGGACCTCAGAGGATCCCAGGCTGTGCTCACACCCAGGTACCCCGGCCAGGAATGAGTAGGTGCAATGTGGAATGCCAGCCTTGTGTGTCAGAGTTCAATGGGTACTCAAATGGTCCCTAAGGCAGTGCTCACACGAAGGGGGATGAACTTAGAAACTAGGAGTAGTGAGATGTGCTCATAGTCTTTAGAAGGAGTTGAGTTGAAAAGCGTTTTCTGACATAATTGTTTTGAAAAATAGCTTTAGAGAACATCATAAGAGTTTGTTTTAAGAAACTAGTTTGAAGAGGAAAAGAGACAGGACAACCAGCAACTTAGAAAACATACATAGTTTAGGAAACAAACACCAACAAGGAAAAGGGAATTGGGAACAAGTAATACATCTGTGAAATCATAGTTGCACATAGGTTAACATCAGAGAAGTCTTACAGAACTTAACTAGTTACAACAATGATCTATCACAAATGTTCATGCCAAAGAGTTTAATAGCATTAGATTGAGGGGGGGTGCCAGACAGAGTTACACATTAGGTTCAAAGGAAAGGTTCAAGATTACATAGTAACTAGGTATCATGAGTACATGCTTGTAGTGTCAGGAATAAGGGGGGGGGGGTGAGGAAGATTCATAATAGAACATATAAGAAAAGTACTGGACATGCTGAACTGAAGGGAACAAAGATCACACAGACAAGTAGACATGCTAAACATAGAGGGAAAGAGAGATCACATAGACAAGTACATGCTAAACATAGAGGGAAAGAGAGATCACATAGACAAGTAGACTTGCTAAACATAGAGGGAAAGAGAGATCACATAGACAAAAATAAACATGCTGAACTAAAGGGAGATCAAATAGACAGACTAGACATGCTGAACTAAAGGTAGATCACATAGACAGACTAGACATGCTAATTGCAAGGAAAACAACAAAACTACAAGTAGAAGCATAAGAGACATAGAAGGATCTTAATACAAACATAAACATATTTTTTAGATGATGTAGGCTTAAACTGAAACCATACCAGTTGAATGAGAGAAATGAAGAACAACAAAGTGAAGAGAGGCAGAGCAGTAGTGTGTAGATGCAACAGAACACTAGGGAAGCAGAGCAATAGCACAATAGAATCACTCAGTTTTGGCTTGCAGCCAACTGAGTTGCAAGTAATAGCAAGAGAAACAAGATAATATGTGTGTGTCTGTGTAAGAGAGAGCTTAGAACAGTGTGTCTTGTTCCTTTGTGTGTTGGTACCTTATGATAAAGAGGGAGTAGGGTATTTATAGTTTTGAAAACGAGTAGTGAAATAATGTTCAATCAGAATCAATCAAAGACCTGGACTCCCTTTAATTAGGGAGTCAATAGTTCAAACGACACAATTAGAGTTAAATAAGTAAAAGAATCAACTGTAAAACTGACCTTTACCATAACAGGAGTAGTAAAGTATATAGCAAGCAATTAAGTCTAGGTACATAACACACAATTAGGGAAAGTATATGTCAAACAAACCAACAACATATTCGTGCACATAAATAAGGTATAGTATAATTTAGTTATGAAAATTAGTCACAAGAATCACGACTAGAATTGAAAATCACAGGGACTCAATAATAACTAAGGAAAGTATCACACAAACAAGGAAACAATTCAAAAATCAGTACAAAATTACAAGGAAAATACACAAAATCATAGATTCAGGGAAGATATCACTAGTCTGAGGAGATTACACTAAATCAGTATAAATTATTATGTGAATAATCATTAAGGCAAATAGTCAGACCTATTAAACGTTAAACAACATGTATTGAACAAAATCAGAGAAACCCTAAGCAAGCATTTGGAGAAACAATAGAAGATTGAAACCTTAACAACAAGTTAAAGCGAGAATCACAAAGAATACACAGATAGATTCATAAGAACAAACACGCAAGAACATACAGTCAAGGCATCCTAGAAAATTAGTTCTTTTTAGCATAATAACTTAGATAACAAGAAAAGCATAAGAGAATCGTTTAAACATAGTAGAAAACACTTAAATTTGGAAGAAGAATCATTTTTGAAAGGAAAGATCGTTAAAGATGAAGGTTTTTCTAGAGAAGAACATGTAAAGAAGCTTCGTAACATCGTATATCTAAAATAGATCTAGAGGAAATCGAAAAGACATAGGGTAGTAGGAAAACCCTCAAAGACGTCGCCTGCTTAAGCCGAAAAGGTTGTAGTTCTTACTCAAACGGCTGGGGGAGGCCGAAAAGTGGCATGGGGACCATGAGAGGTGAGTGAACCGCTTCAAGTTCTCCTGAGGGCTTTAGGATATCACTAAGCCGGTGCAAGGAGGAATGATAACCAGGAGATGATGAGGAACCATGGTTTCCGGTGAGAGAACTAGCCGGAGAAGACGAACGGAATCCATCGGATGAGAGAAGCCATGGAAGCTTCTAGAGAGAAGCAGATAGGAACAGAGAGAGATAGAAAGAGGACGAGAGGTGAGAAATGAGGGGTCGGTCAAGGGGGTAGTTGGGGTTTAATTATGGCAATGATGATCTGGACCGTTGATCTTATTAGATCAACGGTTCAGATCAGGTGTGGGGTTGGGTCAGGTAGGATATTAGTTGGGCTGGGTTAGAGAGTGGGTTTTGGGTCAGGTGGGGTTGGGTTAAAGATTGGCTACAATTTAAATAAAAATGGGCTAAATGTTAAATATCCTAAAAAAATAAGATAATTAATTAATTAAAATAGCTGATAATTGTGTAAGATGAAATTAAACCAAAATAAATGAAATTAAGATAGTTAACTACTATAAAAAATATAAAATGATTAGTTGTTACTTTTAAAAATGATATAAATGTATATTTGTTCTATCATCGCAAAGTTGCTGAAATTAGCTAAATAATGCCAATATTGGTTAATTTGCGAAACAATTAAATTCTAATGGAGTTAAATAGTATTATGAATAACATATTGAGCAAGAATATGTCTTGAAATCGTTTACAATATTATTTATGCATAATTATGAATAATTATAGAACATAAAATATTAAATCAACAGGAAAATAATTTGATAAAAATACGGAAAATTATGGAAAATATCAATTACTGTAAAGAGTGATTTTGAATGTATATATGCAAGTTTGAAAATAATTTTGAGGAAAACTTGGGTATCAACAGAGCCCCTCTTTACCCGGGAAGGATGAAAGAGTTGTCGGATAAAGATATGATGGCCAATTTTGATCTAGTGGAAATAGTATGAAAGATTTAGGCCGCACCATGGTTTCTGAGTTGCCTACATATCCATGGTTTTACAGGAATCAGGCCGTATGTAGTTCATGAGTCACTGGCAAAGTATACCGGTGACGTTTTATAAGGACGGACGCAAGGTGCATAGCGAGGTGAGCAAAATGGTTTACGGGGTAGTTAGGAGAACTTGAGCGGTCCGCTCTTGCCTGGCTAGCTATTCCTAGCCGGATTTTCCTGTAAATGAATAACAAGTGTATATTGTGCGTAATTTAAACATGATGCAGATTCCCGTTAGACTATGAATGTTGTCTAGGGACAGTTGAGGATGACGTCCTTAGACCATGATGTCCTGGGCCATAAATCGCTTGATGCGGGATTCACTGGCTATGAAATGATGTTATCGGGCCATGAAGATGGTGCCTCCGAACCATAATGCCTTTGAATAATGATTGCAAACTGATATAAGAGATCCTCAAGCCATGAAATGATGTTCTCGGGCCATGAAGATGGTGCCTCTGACCGATGACGCCTTTGGATAGGTTGGCGATATTTCAGCCCATGAAAATGCAATAGTATGATGCTAACAAGACAGAGCTTAGTCTTGCGAATTAAAAGGGCAGAGCTTAGCACGAAAGGAAACGAAGTAGATACTGGTAGAGACAATAGTTGCTTTGAAAAGTAAAAGGGAGGCAGCACTTAGCCTCGGAAGGCAGAATGGTAGCCTTATGCAATGCAAAATGCAGATGGAGGTAGCGTTCAACTTTGGAAGGCAGAATGGGTAGCCTTATGCAAGAGATAAAATGCAGGTAGAGATAGCGTTTAGTCTCGAAAGGAAGAAAGTTAGCCTTATGCAATGCAGATGTAGATGAAGACGGAGTTTAGTCTACGAAGGCAGAAAGGTAGCCTTATGCAGGAGATAAAATGCAGGTGGAGATAGCGTTTAGTCTCGGAAGGCATAAATGTAGGCATATGCATGAGATAAAATGCAGGTGGAGACAGCGTTTAGTCTCGAAAGGCAGAAAGGTATCCTTATGCAATGCAAATGCAGATGGAGACATCGTTTAGTCTAGGAAGGCAGAAAGGTATCCCTATGCAAGAGATAAAATGCAGATGGAGGTAACGTTTAACCACGGAAGGCAGAATAGTAGCCTTATGCGAGAGATAAAATGCATATGGAGGTAGCGTTTAGTCTCGAAAGGCAGAAAGGTAGCCTTATGCAATTCAGATGCAGATGGAGATAGCGTTTAGTCTCGGAAGGCATTAAGGTATCCTTATGCAAGGGATAAAATGCAGATGGAGGTAGCGTTTAACCTCGGAAGGCAGAATAGTAGCCTTATGCAGGAGATAAAATGCAGATGGAGGTAGCGTTTAACCTCAGAAGGCAGAATAGTAGCCTTATGCAGTGTAAGTGCATAAAATAAAAATGCAGATAGGAGTTCTTAGTTGGTGATAAATTTTGGCGATATGATCGTTGTGAGTATTGCAATAAGTGAAGTGTCATTTGTGGTGATAATAAATGTCGGCGTGTGCGACGAGCTTGAGAAGTGTGTTTTTGAGCAATATATGTCCTTCGGGTGGATAGTATGTTTTTTGGGGCCCTTGTCATCTTTGTGCCTCCATCCAAAGAAAGATCGTGAGTTCTGTAAAGGGAAAGTTAGTTCGTATCCCTGCTGGATTTGCTTGTCTTGTTTCCTTGATTGTGATGATACTATCTGTATCACCGAGGGTAACGTTTGCTAAACAAGCTGTTTCAAAAGAACAATATGCATGATTTTGTAAAGATATAAGCATATAATCTAAAAATAGTTTTTAGATGAACCGACGACCGGGACGCGGTTCAAGACGTTACAACCTCTCCTACCACGGAATTTTTAGGCTCCTCCTCAAAATTCTGCCCCAGCTTGATGGTTGAACACTTCTGGTTGTTGCTCGTGCGGCGATCGACTAAACTTGCTTCAGAATTTTGAGGGTCCTCCTCAAAATTCTACCCCAGTTTCCATTCGTGGGGAAAATGATTTTTTATTGAATTGTGATCGAACCCATAAGGCTGCCTACGTATCCCCTCTTAAACGGGAATCAAGTCAGGCGTACTTCAATTTACATTGTTGGCAAAAGCATAAGGAATTACACATAGTAGCCCTTGACTACATCCGAATTGATTGGTTTTGGCCAAACTTCTCCGTACATTTCTGCAAGTATGAGTGCTCCTCCTGTCAACACTCTGTGAACCATGTACGCACCTTGCCAGTTGGGAGAAAACTTCCCTTTGGCTTCGTCTTGGTGAGGAATGATTTTCTTTAGCACCGGTTGCCCTGGTGTGAATCGTCTTGGCTTGACTATCTTGTTGAAGGAACTAGTCATTCTATTATGATATAGTTGACCATGACAAACTGCATTCATTCTCTTTCCGTCTATAAGGGCTAGTTGTTCATAATGGTTCCTTACCCATTCCGCGTCGCTGAGCTCAGCTTCTTGTATAATTCTCAGAGATGGGATCTCAACCCTGGCAGGAATAACGACCTCTGTTCCATAAAGTATCATGTAGAGGGTTGCCCCGGTTGATGTGTAGACTATGGCGCGATACCCCAGTAGGGCGAATGATAACTTCTCGTTCCATTGCTTGTGCCTTTCTATCATCTTCCTTAGTATCTTCTTGATGTTTTTGTTAGCGGCTTCTACAGCTCCATTCATCTGAGGTCTGTAAGCTGTGGAGTTCTTTTGTTTGATCTTGAATGCTTCACACATGACTTTCATCAAGTCACTGTTGATATTAGAACCATTGTCGGTGATGATTGACTCTGGGACTCCGAACCGACAAATAATGCGGTCGCGGACAAAGCCGACCAGGACTTTCTTGGTAAGTGCTTTGTAGGAGGCTGCTTCGACCCATTTAGTAAAGTAATCAATGGCAACCAGAATAAACATGTGTCCGTTGGAGGCGGCATGCTCGATAGGTCCAATGACGTCCATGCCCCAGGCGGCGAACAACCATGGTGAACTTGTTGCGTTAAGATCACTCGGGAGTACCTTTATCATATCTACATGTATCTAACAACGGTTGCATTTCTGGACGTACTGGATGCAGTCTGTTTCCATGGTTATCCATAAGTAACCCGCTCGAAGTATCTTCTTTGCTAATACAAACCCGTTCATATGTGGACCGCAGGTCCCAGCATGAATTTCTTCCAATAGTTTTGATGCTTCTTTCGCGTCGACGCACCTTAATAACCCCAAATCAGGAGTCCTCCTATATAGGATTCCTCTGTTGTGAAAGAAATTGTTAGACAATCTCCGAAGTGTGCGCTTATGAGTGGCTTTTGAAAGCTCTTGGTATTCTCCTTTTTCCAAATATTCCTTGATGTCATAGAACCAAGGATTTGCGTCTGCTTCTTCTTCGACATGGGCACAGTAGGCCGGCTGATTGTGAATTTTCACTGGAATGGGGTCAATGAAAGTTTTGTCTGGATGTTGAATCATAGATGACAAGGTAGCCAGAGCATCGGCGAACTCATTCTGGATTCTGGGGACATGTCAGAACTCTATCTTTGTGAACCTCTTTCTCAACTCCTGAACGTGATGTGGATAGGGTAGTATCTTGGAATATTTGGTTGCCATTCTCCTTGTACTTGATGTACCAATAAGTCTGAGTAACCAATCACTAACAACTCCTAGACGTTCATGTTAATGGCCATGTTGAGCCCTAAGATACATGCCTCATATTTAGCCATGTTGTTGGTGCAAGGAAACCTGAGTTTGGCAGATGCTGGATAATGTTGACCTATTTCCGATATTAAGACCGCTCTAATACCGACTCCTTTGAAGTTTGCTGCGCCATCAAAGAACATCCTCCAACCGTCGTAGGATTCTGCAATGTCTTCTCCTACGAATGATACTTCTTCATCAGGAAAATACGTTTTCAAGGGTTCGTATTCTCCGTCCACTAGATTCTCAGCAAGATGGTATGCTAATCCTTGTCCCTTGACTGCTTTTTGAGTCATATAAAAAATGTCGAACTCACTCAGCAGGATTTTCCACTTCGCTAGCTTGCCAGTGGGCATGGGCTTCGGAAAAATGTACTTCAATGGATCCATCTTTGATATGAGATATGTTGTATAGGCATAGAAGTAGTGCCTCAGCTTCTGAGCGACCCAAGTCAAAGAGTAGCAAGTGCGTTCTAGCAAAGAATACCAGGCTTCATACAGAGTGAACTTCTTGCTGAGATAATAAATAGCTTGTTCCTTCCTTCCTATTTCGTCATGTTGCCCCAAAACGCAATCAAAAGCTCCATCTAGTACGGCAAGGTAGAGTAGCAGGGGTCTACCTTGCTCATGTGGTACCAAGACTGGCGGTGTGGATAGATACTCCTTGATTCTGTCGAAAGGTTTTTGACAATCCTCGGTCCACTTAGTCGCAGCGTCCTTCTTTAACATTTTGAAGATCAGCTCACAGATGACTGTAGACTGTGCTATGAATCGGCTGATGTAATTGAGCCTCCCTAAGAAGCTCATAATATCTCTCTTGTTTCTTGGCGGTGGTAGTTCTTGAATGGTATTGACCTTTGACGGATCCAATTCTATTCCTCGGCGGCTCACAACGAATCCCAGCAACTTCCCAACAGGAACCCCAAATGCACACTTTGCGGGGTTCAGCTTCAGATTATATTTTCTCAACCTGTTGAAGAACTTCCTTAAATCTTCCATGTGATCAGCAACCTTCTTTGATTTGATAACGACATCGTCCACACACACCTCGATCTCTTTGTGAATCATGTCATGGAATATGGTAGTCATGACCCTCATGTAGGTGGCCCCTGCATTCTTTAAATCGAACGACATCATCTTGTAACAGTACACTACCCAGGGTGTGATGAATGCCGTTTTCTCAGCATCTTCCTCATCCATCAAAATTTGATGATAACTAGTGAAGCAATCTACGAAGGACTGTAGCTCATGTTTGGCGCAGTTGTCAATTAAAATGTGTATGTTCGGCAAGGGGAAGTCATCTTTCGGACTGTCCTGGTTGAAATCCCAGTAATCGACATAGACTCTGACATTCCCGTCTTTCTTTGGCACATGTACGATGTTGGTTAACCATGTTGGGTATTCAACTACCCGAAAAACTTTGGCGTTGATCTGCTTGGTAACTTCTTCTTTGATTTTCAAACTCATGTCAAGTTTGAACTTTCTGAGCTTTTTCTTTACCGGTGGACATGTCAGATTGGTCGGCAGTTTGTGAGCCACAATGGACGTACTTATACCAGTCATGTCATCGTACGACCAGGAGAATATGTCCTCATACTCCCTTAGGAACTTTGTATACTCTTTCTTTTATGACGGTGACAAATGAATACTTATCAGCGTTTCTTTGACATTTTCTGAATCTCCCAGGTTGACAACCTCAGTCTCATCTAAGTTGGACTTAGGTCTATTTTCAAAGTCTTCGACCTCCTTAACAATTTTTTCGGGTATATCGTCTTCGTCTGAATCAATGTCCGTTTGTTGCGTCATCTCATTACACGTCACAGTCATCGGTTCATCAAGTAAAGTAATAGTAATGCTGTATAGATAAAGTAATGAGAGAAAATCGTAACAATGAATATCAGATTCATAAAGAAATTGAAAATGCTTTGATAACTTGAATAACTTATTTTGAACATTGAAGATCTTATTGCGAGAATTGAAAAACGCAGAGAATGGAAAATTGTTTAGTAAATAAAACAGTAAATAATGCTTGTTTTTAGCCTTGCTACCCTGAGGCTCGGCGGGCTTTGGTGGTCCCGATAGACCAGTTCTTGAGATATGCTCCCTCGCTTACTACTTGTACGGAAGGGCCTTCCTCCCTCTCCTCCTCGTGAAAAACACGGCAATCAATGTCCTCGTCTTCTAGAAACAAATTTCTCATCGTCGCCAGTGCATCCTCTTCGTATGACCTATAGATGATGTCAGCCTGCTTGAAGGTATGCTCCAGATGAGGTATTTGCTGCTCCAAAGGGTAGTAGGGATTGCGCCACGGTGGTGACCAGTCGTTGAATTCTTCCCATGTGTACTCATACCCCAGACCGAAAGTAGTACCATGTTTCTTGAGTTTTATGGGCTTTGTGATCCCTTGGAGTTTCTTACCAAGACCTTTTCCTCGCTCGTATCCTCCTCAGTTCAAGATGCTCTCTATCTTGCTCTCCCACCATTTGTCTTTGTCAATGGCATTGACTCGCTCGATATCGTGAAAAGTTCCTCCGCCTAGTTTTCTCTTTCCATCAATCACAGGGATAGTCTGGCGACTGTAGATAGGGTTGCTACCGTCGCCGTGAATGATCACCTTTTGGTGGTTCCACTCGAAGAATTTCACCGCCTGATGTAATGTTGACGCTACGGCCCCAACATCATGGATCCAGGGTCTCCCCAACAATAGGTTGTAATATGCCGTCACGTCTATTACCTAGAAGTCTACCTCAAACCAGGTCGGTCCCACCTGTAGGCATAGACTGATTTCCCCCATTGTAGATCTCTGAGAACCATCGAAGGCTTTCACATTGATTGCTCCCTCCCTTATCTCATGTAGCCCTTTACCCAATTTCTTGAGTGTTATCAACGGGCAAATGTTAAGACTAGAACCTCCATCGAACAAGATCCTCGTGATGAAATGATCTTCACATTACACGGTGATGTGCAATGCTTTGGTATGTCCCAATCCCTCAGGTAGTAACTCGTCTTCATGAAAAGTAATTTTGTGACTTTCCAGTACCTGGCCCAACATGTTTGTCATTTCTCCACTAGTGATGTTGTTCGGTATGTATGCTTCCCTCAACACTCTTAGTAAAGCATTTATGTGCGTCTCAGAATTCTGTAGCTAAGAGAGAATAGATATCTGCGTTGGTGTCTTGTTCAGTGTGTCAATTACCGAATACTCCTTAGCCTGTATTTTCCTCGAAAGACCATCGGAACCTGTTTCAATGAGGGGATGGCGGTTGGCAGCTTGCTTGCTTGAGTCGGCCAGATGTTCAAGGGTATAGACTCGACCAATTCTCGTCATACCCTGTGTTGCGATGGCTTCCTCATACCTATTTTTACCTTTCCTTCTTCCCTCGGCTGTATAATCCCAAGGGATAGCATCTGAATAGAAAAGTGGTGTGGTTGACATTGCTACTGGAATCGGCGTGGCCATTTTTACTTCAGTTGGAGTATATGTTAGGGGTGGCAGGACTGTAACCTCGAGTGGTGCTGGTGCGTTTGTTGGAGATACAAACTCAACTTCAACTGGCACTGGCGCCTTTGCCTTTGCAGGCGGCGCTTCTTCAAACTCAAATGGGATAGACATATTCACCCCGTCATTCTCAGACGGATGAATCTGGACTATGATCGGGTTGAGAGTGACTGTAGGTTTCTTTGGGTCATCGCCTTCTGCGATCAACCCGATTGACCCCTCGGGATCCCAATCATCATCTACTTCAATCATATAGATACCTCCACCCTTATGGTCTAGTAAAGGGTTATTGCGGACATTCGAAGTTGGATCTTTTGCCACAATAATCTTGTTATCAATGGAAGGTCTGTATCTTATCTTTCAGAGAGCGGTATTCTTCGATGGTGTGTCCTTTCATGCCAGAATGGTATGCACAGGATTTGTTTGGGATAACCCACAGAGAAGGGTTCTTAGTGGCGGCAGCAGGGATAGGTGTAACGTAACCAACAGCTTTGAGTTTTTCATACAACTGGTCGATGGGCTGGGCTATGGCGGTATATTATTTTGGAGGGCGGCGATCAAAGTTAGGGCGAGGCCTAGGGAAGTTTTGGCGGGTATGAGGTGATTGATAGTGAGGTGGCTTGGAATTATAGGTGTTGTAGAAGCGAGCGGATTGTGAATATCTATGTGGGGTCGGTTGATATGTGGGTGGTGGAGCTTGGTAGGAATGTGAGGGTGCTTTGTAGTTCGGGTTTGGTTGATATGTGAAGGGAGGTGTCGGGTAGATTTGGTATTTGGGTGGGGATTTAGCTTGTTGTGCAACCATTACGGCACCCACGTCTCTCTTCTTAGACACACCACCGGACCGTAAAGCTTTGTTAGTGGCCTGCAAAGCTTCAGAATGTGTAACCATACCGTTCTTGATACCTTCTTCAATTCGCACTCCCAATTTGATAATGTCGGAGAACTTGTGGCCTTCAACCATCATTAGCCGTTCATAATATTGTGGGTCCTGAGCTCGGACAAAGAACTTGTTCATCTGTTCTTCCTCTAAAGCAGGTCTGACTTTAGCAGCTTCCGACCTCCAACGAGTAGCATACTCGCGAAAGGTTTCTGTGGGTTTCTTCTTCAAGTTTTGGATGTAGAACACATCTGGTGCGTTCTCTGTATTGAATCTAAACCTATCCATGAAGTCTGTTGCCATGCCTACCCAGTTGGACCATTTCTTAGGGTCTTGGCTGATGTACCAAGACAGTGCGTCTCCCTTCAAACTCCTCATGAACAGCTTCATGCGGATCCTTTCGTCTTTTCCTACGCCAACCAACTTATCACAGTAGGTCCTCAAATGGACCCTCGGATCACCAGTGCCATCAAACATCTCGAACTTTGGAGGTTTTTACCCCTCGGGTAGTTAGACATCAGGTTGTATATAGAGATCGTCATAGTTCAAACCTTCAATTCCTTTGACTCTCTCGACACCCTGAACTCGGCTAGTTAGCTTCCTAAGTTCCTCAGCCAGATTCTTGATAAGAAAGTCCTTCTCATCAGATTCAGAGGTATGTGAGATAGGAGAAATGGAGTGAGTCACAGTTTCCACGGAGATGGGATTGTTGTAGGCATGGAAATGGTCTTTCGTGGGGTTTTGAGGTTCGTGGATGGATGGTGGAGTGTTGTTGTGGCAAATGTTGCATGGTGCAAGGATAGTTTGGTTCTTTAGAGAAGTGGCATTATGGTGAGGTGCGGGGTGATTTGGTGGTTTTGGTATATTCTATGGTGGTGTAGGGTTGACGTCAGGGATGTTGAGGGAAAATGACAGATTGGCCAGATTCCGGACCTGATCGAGCTCCTCTTGAAACTTCAACAATTTATGTTCCAATGGTGACATGTTCTCATGCAAAACCTTAATACCCCGGCCTTCAATAGTCTCAACCTGTTCAACCGTATTGTCTTTCCTGATACCGCTGGATTCTGCCATCTTACTTTTTCCCTTGTTTCTACCTTTTGTAGGACTGAGAGAAAGAGTAGGTGGAGGCCCTTTGGATCTTGTGCGGTATGCGGATGATGCCAGAATATGCGAACTAACCTTTGGGGAAGGGGATAATAACTAATTGAGAAACAAAACAAAAGGTAACCGAGTTAGTGAAGATTATGAAAAATATTGCAGAAATTAAACATGTAATGCGGAAATGTAAAGCGTATCCTAAGTTGGGGACCTTTTTGTGCCCGAGGTAGGCCTAGCGACAAATTGATTCGGAGAACTAAAAAAAATGCTAAATGCCTCATTTTATTGATAGAAAATAGAAAACTCTTTAAGACGACTCTAAATATGCGAAAATAAAAGGCACTAATGGCCATAGGCCTTATTACATTAATGAAGAAAAGAAGACACCCCTATCTACTTGGTCCCAGAAGGACCTTCCCCAGATTCGGCATTCTTGCTTCTCTCGATCAGCCAACTCGCGAAGTCCCAGCAGTAGGTAGGCTCTGGCTAAGTATCCCCCTTCAGCTCCCTCAGCCTTTTGGCAAGTCTCGATCCTTTTGATGATTTTCTCCTCCAATTCAACTATACCTTGTTCCAAGTAACTCAACCTCTGGTTGGCGCTGACAACCATGTCCTTCCATTCCTCGATCAACCTTTTGTTGGACTCATGTATCTTGTGGTGATTATCCTCACATTCACGGATCTTTTTTCACATTTTGTTGTACTTGACTTATGCTTCATCCTTTTCGTCTATGACCCGGTGACCTCGAGCGAACCCCGGCTCGATTCAACCACCCAGATCTTCTTCTAACCAACCAAAATAGAAAGCAGTGCAACCGGCGTGATACCTGTATGGCTCGATGGTGTCTTTTTCAAGCCTAATCTTGCAGTGCCAAAGGTGCTGAGCTTGCCTTCTACCTGCTTGCCTCATAACTCGGAGAGGGACGTAAGGGTATTTCCCCCTCAGACCAATCAATATAAGAAAAGAAGCGTCTCGGAATCGAATGATGAACTCATCTATCAGGAACCACTCAACATCCATTAAACGTGATCCTCGGTTAAGTTACCAAATAACTCAACCCATCCTTCGGCATTCTCCGGCTGTGCGAACATGTCGGGAATATAGTTTATTCGCTTTGGGTGATGAAAAGCGATATGGTCATCCCAAATCCTTCGATGGATGTCTTGTTGGTATTCACCTTTTTGCAGATGTTCTATGATCGAGAGTTGGAGTAATAAATTGCAACCTTCGAAATGCCTTGCTCCTCGTCGGCACATTTCTAGGGTCCGATACACATCTGCGATGATCATGGGCATAATGCTGAAGTCCTGCCCGTCTATCCCTTTTTTTAGCGTCTTAGTTACCATGGCCAACCTAGTGTGGATTCTTTCCTTCTTCATTGGGAGCATAATCAAACCTGAAAAACACACCATAAACACGAACACTCGGCGATGGATATGTCCCAAAGAGGTGATGGCAAACTCGTCTTTGTAGGTGCGGTACGGTTTGCTTTGACCGTACCTTTCATATAAATAGTCGAAAGGGATGTATGAATCCTTCAGACACACCAATTATGGATTCTTCTTCAAACCCATCATTTTGAGGAAACCCCTGCCCGTGCGGTTTTCAGGCATCAGCAACCCCAGATTCCCAAGCTAGATAGGTCAATCCTCCTATCTCTTCTAATCAAGGTGTCATTTCAAGATTCCCAAAACGGAACACGGACCTATCGCAGTCCTAAAAAAGAGTAGCGGCCTCTATCATCATTTTGTTTGGCTGAATATCCAGAAGAGATGGTAGATTGCCCAGGTGTTTTATGACGAGAGTTTTGTCACTAGAGTGGAGGTCTTCCCACCAAATTCAGCAGCCTAGGGTGAATATTGGCGACCATGCCGAATCTGGGGATTTCATGCCTCATTATCCGCAACACAGACAAGTTTAGGCCCTTTATCCCCACCAGACTTGACTATTTAACACCAATAATTAGTACGAAGCATTTAGTTCCCCAAATAAATGCACAAAGCGTGAGGGTGTCCGTTTGGGTTCTAGAGAAACCCAATAGACTTTGGACAAGGTTGTTTTAAAGGCTATTGTGCGGACAACACGTTAACCCAGCTAAGTTTGACCATGATGCATGCAACAACATAACAGGTTAAGGTTTCTATGGGGTTTTAGACCGGTACCCTTGAGCGGACAACTCAAGGGGGAAGGCACGAAATTGTTGATTGCACTGCTTATCGACTTGTTTTACCGCAAATACGCCTTTCCGAATTTAAAGGGTTAGTAATATAGGAATAGCGCAACCACTCATTGTAAGTGTTGCTATAGTATTTTGTTTGGCACGAGTGGAGTATGAATGTCGAGCTTGATATGCAATAAATAAGCATTTAAATAGATAATCATGTATTTGTAGGTTAAGAAAGGCGGTAAATACAGCAGTTATGATTGAAAGAAATTACAAAAGGGAAACAAAGAGACATGTTAGTTTTGTTCATGTGGAATAAATATTTAAAAGAAGTAAAGAATTAACGACATGCAATAGGGAGGAGGAAGGAGGGCAAACATTTAAACAAAATTAACGGTCCAAATTAACAAACAATTTTCAATGGTAAAAGCCTAGGTATAATCCCCAGCAGAGTCGCCATGTTAACACGCCCCCTTTTTCCTTAAGTGGAGATCGGGTTTATGACATTCTGACAACTCCTTTTATAGGAAGAGGGTTAAAAGAAGTCGCCACCTGACAATTTTTATGGTGCGTTAGGGCACCTATAGTAATTAACTCATAAGACTAGTTTGCATTACCAGAGATTGGGTAAGGGCTTGAAGTTATCCCAAGGGAAAGGTATTAGGCACCCCTCAGGATCCACAACTGTGATTCCCGGCCAAATGGTTTTTGTGAATTCGGACAATAAGAAAATGACAAGTAAGGTTCATATAAGAGGGGATTTCAAACAAGTATTGAAGTTTATTAAAAAGTTGAAAGAAATCGAAAGTAAATATATGAGAAGAGGCGTCCTAGGTTTAAAGTAATATGGATCACATCAATGCAATACGACCGACGCCTAACCGGGTGAACCCAGTCAAGAGGACCTGGATTGCCTTTCCTGCCCAACGTATAACCCCGCGTTCATAACATACATTATTTCGTGTGAGTTAGCCGATTTTAGTTTCAAAGTACATTTTACAACATATCTCCATTTGTTTCCACTTTTAGCAATTTCAACGATTGATATCCAAACATATAAGATACATACATAAGTTCCTAACATGAACCACGGTTTCCGAGTACGTATAGTTACTATCAAAAAATACATATATACACCCTCATCATGTCTACGGAGCCTCTACGAATACTAGGAATTTTACAAAACTTGTCGGTAACAAGGCCCCAGCTATACCTTTATAACATAAACAAAAGAAGGTGGTATGATCCACACGCGGCCCCGAGGAGAAGAGGGCTCACCACAACTGCAGCAGAGATGAAGAGGAGGTACCACAAACGGCGGGTTGAACTACATGCTATGGAACCACTTACATCCATATAAAAGATGTAGCGCCCCCGGCAAAAGGGACATTACTACTGTGGAATAGTACTAGTATGTATGAACAAACTTTACCCCAAGTACAATCAAGCAGTACACAGATAAGAGACAGTTAATAGAATCCAACAAGCATTGCACAGAAATCGAAATACCCAAAATCAAGAGTTTCACAGATTCCCCTTTTCTTTTTCAACACCTCCATATTCAAGAGTTTCATAGATTTTCATTTCAATAGTGATAATGATCACATTCAATCCTTATTACCTCGGACACCCTTATCACCTTCTCTCACCCTTATTACCTCGTCCACCCTTATTACTCCGTGTTGCGGCGTGCAACTCGATCCCACCGGACAATCAACAATCACCACCAATTTAAATCACAAGGATCTTCATCATAAAGAACATAAGTTCATATCAATCAACAACTATGTGAAGTCAAGGCGCAATGATCATTACCAATCAGTAATTCATATATGGTATTTCCACAATCATTTAACTGAATAAAATCAGTCCATATTTACATTCATCATTCGCTACATAGCCTTTGGCCGTTTGATACGTTCAACAACGCATTTAATAGCAACATCAACAAACAATTAAATCACAAAGATTCTCATCATCAAGGATAATCATTCGTAACAACCAAATAACCATATGAAATCACGGCCACAGAAATATTTATCCAACAGGGAGTCATATACAGTATGCCATTAACATAAAGCTCGATTAGTTATCCACGTTTCCTTTCCATTATTTACTACACAATATTTAGCACATAGATACATTCAATATTTGGATTCGTTATCATTTCTTTCGCTTGGTGGTACATCCTTTCATACCGAGGTATTCAACAGTTAACGAGCTTTGCACGTGATAGAGTAAGCACAAGGAATCACCATTTTCACAACCTCACATAGCACGGTGGTATGGCAATCAGCTAGGACAATCAGAGAATAGAATCTTACATCTCAACACATTAGAACAATCAATTCACATAATCTCGAACAAAGTACACATACCATATGCTCGAACACCAACAAGAATATTCTACAAGGGTTAAAATTAGCCATACATACCTTGTGTCGAATTTCCCCTTTTTAATTTCTATCACAAATCACCGGACCGTCAAGCAACGTCAATCTAATTCATAATGCAACACATTCATCTTAGAATTGGGAATCATGAACACAATCCGAACTCGCTTAGGCGTTTTATCGAATGCTATATGACCCCTTAGATTTCTAACCCCTTATTTGTGAATAATAACCCTAACCCACTTCCTTTTACTAGATTGCGACAATTAATGGACATGCATGCAAGGTTCGTCTCTTTTATCTTCAAGAACTCCTTTAGGGGAGTTCTACTTATTAACCAAAGTCTGGAAATTTAAGGGAAATGGGGTGGGGACTTACCTCTTTAAGTGAAGAAGACAATGACTCGAAAATTCCCGGGCTTGAGTGATTGTGGAAAACCAAATGGATGATGTTGAAACCCCTTTCTCTAAAGAACTCTCTTTGTCTCTATCTATTCTTAGTCAAATAATGGTTAAAAATGAAGGGGAGGGGTGTTTATTGAACAAGGGGTCGGGTTGTAAAATTAGAAATTAGGAGGCCTGACACGGAATGCTGTCAGGAATGCGATTGCATTCCTAACATGCGGTCCGCAGACCGGTCGCAGAATGGCCCTCAACATGGGCCAAAACTAAAAATACACTGAGCAGGTATGCGACCACTATGCGGTTTGCATACACGTTATGCGATCCCATAGTGCGTCGCATAACCTCCCTCACCAAAAACCAATGGGCAAAAATCCGAAAAAATTGCGGTCCGCATAACCAGAATGCGATCAAATTATGGACCACATAGTTGTCCTTAATTTGGGCTGAAGTCTGCCCAGGTATGCGACCATTATGCGGTCTGCATACACGTTATGCGATCGCATAGTGCATCGCACAATAGGCCAATTTCTGGAAATTTTATCTTTCGAATTCCGGGGTACTTTTACACAATCAAGGTCCGTTTTAATAATTTTTACAGTTATAACAACACGGGGACTTAGTCGGGTATCATTTTAAACAAGATTGTTTTTTACGGGTCTTTACATTCTCCCCCCCTTAAAATCATTCGTCCTCGAATGAGGATTTTTGAAATCGTTTGGTTTTGAAAACATGATATAAAAACTTCCAGATCCACACTAACTCCAATATTTTCAAAATATTTCGCCAGAGTCTCCTCTGTATTTAGACCTATCTACCTGTCAGAGAGCCCTCGAAACACATGTCCAAGTATCATTATACAGTTTCTGTTATCCCTTCAATTGGCATACAATTCATTACCTCAACACTTGCACATATCCAATTACTTTGACAACTACACATAGTTCATTCTCTTTACATCACAAATTCGCATATGATTCAATTAGTGGCACTTGCACATAATTTGGTCACTTTAGTGAGTCCCATACAATTCAATCACCTCAATACACCATATGTATATTGCAATTAATAATTACCAATCTACACTACTATTAATCATTTTTGCCTATCACACAAGTTTTACAAAACTTTCATTTACTTCAAGGGTTGCACACCACCCATTTAATAACATTATATACCGTTGTTTGCACGCATTGGGAAGTTACAACAGTAAGGCAATTAGGGAAAAATTAGGTGACTTTGCACGAATCTGAATACGACATCAAATTGCCTTGGGACAATAATTCGTACGATCATTACTACACTCGTTCGAGCAGATAGGGATATTTTTCTCTCATTCCTTTTTCTGCTTCCCACGTGGCTTCCTCGACTTGTTGACTTTGCCACAACACTTTAACAGAAGCAATCTCTTTGTTTCTCAATCTACGGACTTGCCTATCAAGAATAGCAACCGGAACCTCTTCATATGACAATTCTTCACTAACCTCAATGGTCTCAACTGGCACGATGGCGGAAGGATCTCCAATTACCTTCTTCAACATAGACACGTGGAATACCGGGTGCACTAATGACATTTCAGGGGGCAATTCCAGTCTATACGCAACTTGCCCTACCCTTTGAGCAATCCGATATGGCCCGACATACCTTGGGATCAATTTCCCTTTCTTTCCAAACCGCATGACTCCCTTCATGGGAGATACCTTCTAGAATACCCAATCATCTACTTGAAATTCTAAATCTCTACGACGAACATCCACATAAGATTTCTGACGACTCTGAGCAGTTTTCATCCTTTCCTGAACGACTCTAACTTTTTCCATAGCTTGGTGCACAAGATCTGGCCCTATCAATTCTGCCTCGCCAACCTCAAACCACCCGATCGGAGATCTACATCTCCTTCCGTACAATGCCTCAAATGGACCATCTGAATACTAGCATGGAAGCTGTTATTGTAAGCAAATTCTATAAACGGAAAGTGATCATCCCAGCTACCCTTGAAATCCAAAACACAAGCCCACAACATATCCTCTAGCGTTTGATAGTCCTCTCCGCTTAACCGTCCGTCTATGGGTGGAAAGCTGTGCTGAGATTTACCTGAGTTCCCAAACCTTGCTGAAATTTCCTCCAAAAGTTAGTCGTGAACTTGGCCCCTCGATCCGAGATAATAGAAACTGGAGTGCCATGAAGTCTGACTATTTCCTTGATATACAACTGAGCGTACTGTTCTGCAGTATAGGTGGACTTGACTGGCAAGAAGTGAGCTGATTTCGTGAGTCGATCCACTATCACCCAAATTGAGTCGAACTTGCGCTGAGTGCGAGGAAACCCTACCACGAAGTCCATGTTGATCATCTCTCATTTCCACATCGGTATTTCCATAAGTTGAGTCAGCCCACCGGGCCTCTGATGCTCGGCCTTTACCTGCTGAAAATTCGGACATCTAGACACCAAGTCCGCCACACCCCTCTTCATACCATTCCATCAATAAATCTATTTGAGATCGTGGTACATTTTTGTAGAACCTGGGTGAACAGAATACCTGGAATTATGAGCCTCTGCCATTACCCTTTCCCGGAGATCATACACCTCTGGAACACATAGTCTCCCCTGACACCGCAAGACACTGTCATCATTGCCAAGTAAAAAAGCTGAAGTCTTGTGATTTAAAATTTCTTCCCTCAATTGTATCAATGTTAGGTCTCTGAATTTCTTTTCCTTAAATTCCGTTACAAGCGAAGACTCCGCTCCATTTTGCACCATGAGATTTACCTAATTTGAGGTTGAAAGACAGACCCCAAGACTGGCCAACTGATGGACCTCTCGAGCCAAAGGCCTCTGACCGGCCTCTAAATGTGCCAAGCTCCCCATGGATTTCTGACTAAGAGCATAGGCTACCACATTCGCCTTTCCTGGATGGTACAAAATATTCATATCATAATCTTTGAGCAATTCTAACCACCTCTATTGCCTTAGATTCAGTTCCTTCTGCTTGAATAAATACTGAAAACTCTTGTGGCTGAGAACACGTCCACGTGGACTCCATAAAGATTATGCCGCCAAATTTTTAATGCAAACACCACTGCCGCGAGTTCCAAATCATGCATCGGATAATTCTTCTCGTGATTTTTGAGTTGCCTCGAAGCGTACGCTATAACCTTCCCATGTTGCATCAACACACACCCCAAAACAACCCTTGAAGCATCGCAATAAACCACAAATCCCCCTATACATTCTGGCAAGGTCAATACCGGTGCCGAAGTCAATCTCGACTTCAATTCTTGAAAGCTTTTCTCACAAATGTCGGACCACTGGAACTTCATCGCTTTCCGCGTCAATCTAGTCAATGGGGAGGCGAGGGTAGAGAATCCCTCCAAAAACCTCCGATAATATCCAGCTAGACCCAAGAAACTGCGGATCTCTATCGGGGTCGTTGGTCTAGTCCAATATTTCATAGCCGCGATCTTCTGGAGATCAACCTGAATCCCTTCTCTCGAAACGACATGTCCCAAAAAGGTGACTGATTCTAGCCAAAACTCACATTTCGAAAATTTTGCATACAACTGATGCTGATGAAGAGTCTGCAGAACTGCCCCGAGGTGATTAGCATGATCTTCCTGACTTCGCGAATAAACAAGGATATCATCAATGAAAACTATCACGAATGAGTCAAGAAACGACTTGAAAACCCGATTCATAAGATCCATAAAGGCTGTGGGGGCGTTGGTTAGCCCAAAAGACATGACCAAGTCCTGAAGGCGGTCTTAGGAATATCCTGCTCTCTGATCTTTAACTGGTGGTACCCTGACCGTATGAATCTTTGAGAAGAACCTAGCACCTTGCAACTGATCGAACAAATCATCTATCCGAGGCAGTGGATATTTATTCTTGATGGTGACCTTGTTGAGCTGCCGATAAGCAATACACATTCGAAGCGATCCATCCTTCTTTCTGACAAAAAGAACCGGTGCGCCCCAAGGCGACACACTTGGCCGAATGAAACCTTTTTCTAATAGATCTTTCAATTTCTCTTTTAACTCTCTCAATTCCTCTGGCGCCATTCTGTACGGTGGAATAGATATTGTGTGCGTATCTGGCAATACATCAATCCCGAAATCAATATCTCTATCTGGCGAGACGCCAGATAACTCATCCGGAGACACTTCCATAAACTCATTCACAACCGGCACGGACTCGGGAGCAGGCACCTCTGAGGTGGTGTCCACAACCCGGACCAAATGATAGATGCATCCTTTCCTGATCATTTTGGAGGCCTTAAGATAGGAAATAAACCTACCTCTCGGCATGAAATCATTCCCTTTCCATTCAATGACGGGTCCGTTTGGAAATTCGAGCCTCATAATTCTTGTTCGGCAGTAGAGTTTAGCAAAGCACGAGTAAAGCCAATCCATTCCCATGATAACATCAAAATCTAACATCTTTAATTCAATAATATCGGCCGTGGTATTTCGACCACACACCGTGACGACACAATTCCTATAGACTCGCGCGGTCGTAATGGAATCACCAACCGGAGTCGATACTGGGAGCGACTCAAGAAGCTTCCCGGGTTCTATCCCAAAACTCGAAGCAATGAATGGAGTAACATATGACAAAGAGGACCCCAAATCAATAAAAGCATAAACATTAAGAGTTTGCACAGACAGAATACCTGTGACAATATCTAGAGAAGCCTCCGCAATCTGGCGACCACTCAAGGCATAGAACCGAGTGGGTCCCCCTTGACCCCGTGCTCTATCCCTAGCTGCACCGCGCCCTGCTGGAGCTGAAGGGTGTGCTGAAGATGTACCGGCTGAAGCACCGGACGGCCAAGCAGTGCCCCTACCGGTGCCCTGACTGGGCGCACGACAATTCCACTGGGTATGACCTCTCTCTCTGCATCTGAAGCATACCGGAATATCCAAGTAACATGGCTCAGAATGGAACCTCCCACACTTATGGCATAGGGCCCTCCGCTGCTGCTGAAACCCTACCACCAGAACGACCTGGCTGGTGGAGCCTCTTGCTATCTGAACGGGGCCCAAAGCGACCTCCCTGCTGATAAATGTTCCCTGATGGCGGCGCACTGGCTGAGGACTGAGCATAGGACTGAGATGCTCCTGATGACCCTCTCCCAAGGGCTGATCTCCCACCTCCAACCGAGCTCCCAGGGTTGCCCGCTAACCGGGCCCTTCTACTACTCTCTCTCTCTGACCTTATCTTTAATTTCGAGCCTCCGTAGCCTGGGCAAAACCCATAATCTTCCCGTAGTTCACATCCAAATACAAAGCAGCTGTAGCAGCCTCATTGACAACCAAGGGACCAAGGCCCCGAACAAACCGACGAACTCTGGCCTCCATAGCCGGCATCATGTGGGTA
Organism: Nicotiana undulata; assembly: GCA_005239495.1. Taxonomy (NCBI): domain Eukaryota; kingdom Viridiplantae; phylum Streptophyta; class Magnoliopsida; order Solanales; family Solanaceae; genus Nicotiana; species Nicotiana undulata. The sequence continues at coordinate 114,185 of ML270461.1, read as the reverse complement.
GCATACTTTCACAAGTGCACAAACTCCATATGGTACTCCCACACACTCATGTGGCCCTACTTGAGGACCTCAAACTCTACAGCACGGGCTACCATAGTCTCGGTAGGCAAGAAATGATCCATGAAAGCATCTACGAATTCGACCCACCTTGCCAGAGGGCTCCCCTCACCACGGGAACTCTCCCACATCTCAAAACATTAATTTGCTGCTCCCTTTAGACGATAGGAAGCGAACTCAACTCCCTCTGTTTAGTAGCCTTCATAACTCGGAGAGTCCTGTACATTTCATCTATAAAATCTTGGGGATCGGCCTCTGGGTCGGTGCCTGTGAACTCTGGGGGGGCCAACCGCATAAATTGATTGACCCTAGAATCCGAAGAATCCCCTTGCTCGCTAGAGGACGCAGGGGCAGCCTGAGATCTTTGGTCCTGGGAGGCCACTAACTGAGTCCACGTCTGAATAGCCCCCCTGAGGTCCCCATCAGAAATACTGGGACTGGAATCTGGAACTGAAGAAGGATCAGGAACATCGGCGGGAGGGATTTCAGTACCCTCCGCTGAAGCAAGAATAGGGATAGACTTTCCTGGCACGGAAGAGTCAGACATATTCAAGGTCGAGGAATCATTCTCACCCGCACCATCAGATAAAGGATGTATGGCCACACTCGGGGTGGCATTGGCCTCTAGGCCGAGTCCAGCTCTCTTCTTGGGCGCAATTTACTGAAAATTAAGACAACACACGAATTAGATCAAGACATTTTCACCTTTCAGTCCATCGCACGATACAGAGTAACAATGAAAGGGTATTTTCCTAAATGTCCATGCAGCCCCCTAACTATAGATGTGGTCGACAACACACCGATAAGAAGGGCTCTACTAGACACGGCTCCGAGACACCCTAGGACAATTTTAAAACCTTAGGCTCTGATACCAAGTTTGTCATGCCCCAAAATCGAGGGACGAGACCGACGTCTAACCGGGTGAACCTAGTCAAGCGGACCTGGATTGCCTTTCCTGCCCAACGTATTACCCCGCGTTCATAACATACATTATTTCGTGTGAGTTAGCCGATTTTAGTTTCAAAGTACATTTTACAACATATCTCCATTTGTTTCCTCTTTTAGCAATTTCAACGATTTATATCCAAACATACAAGATACAAACATAAGTTCCTAACATGAACCACGGTTTCCGAGTACGTACAGTTACTACCCAAAAATACATATATACACCCTCATCATGTCTACGGAGCCTCTACGAATACTAGGTATTTTACATAACTTTCCGGTAACAAGGACACGGCCATACCTTTACAACATAAACAAAAGAAGGTGGTATGATCCACACACATCCCCGAGCAGAAGAGGGCTCACCACAACTGCTGCAGAGATGAAGAGGTGGTACCACTAACGGCGGGCTGAACTACCTGCTATGGAACTACCTACATCCATATAAAAGATGTAGCGCCCCCGACAAAAGGGACGTTAGTACTGTGGAATAGTACTAGTATGTATGAACAAAATTTACCCCAAGTTCAATCAAGCAGTACACAGATAAGAGAAACGTTAATAGAATCCAACAAGCATTGCATAGAAATCGAAATACCCAAAATCAAGAGTTTCACAGATTTCCCTTTTCTTTTTCAACACCTCCATATTCAAGAGTTTCATAGATTTTCATTTCAATAGTGATAATGATCACATTCCACACTTATTACCTCGGCCACACTTATCACCTTCTCTCACCCTTATTACCTCGTCCACCCTTATTACTCTGTGTTGCGGCGTGCAACTCGATCCCACCGGACAATAAACAATCACCACCAATTTAAATCACAAGGATCTTCATCATGAAGAACATAAGTTCATATCAATCAACAACTATGTGAAGTCAAGGCACAATGATCATTACCAATCAGTAATTCATATATCGTGTTTCCACAATCATTTAACTCAATAAAATCAGTCCATATTTACATTCATCATTCGCTACACAGCCTTTGGCCCTTTGATACGTTCAACAACGCATTTAATAGCAACATCAACCAATAATTAAATCACAAAGATTCTCATCATCAAGGATAATCATTCGTAAAAACCAAATAACCATATGAAATCACATCCACAGAAATCTTTATCCAACAGGGAGTCATATACAATATGCCATCAACATAAAGCTCAATTAGTTATCCATGTTTCCTTTCAATTATTTACTACACAGCATTTAGCACCTAGATACATTCAACATTTGGATTCGTTATCATTTCTTTCATTTGGTAGTACATCCTTTCATACCGAGGTATTCAACAGTTAACGAGCTTTGCACGTGATAGAGTAAGCACAAGGAATCACAATTTCACAACCTCACATAGAACGGTGGTATGGCAATCAGCTAGGAAAATCAGAGAATAGCATCTTACATCTCAACACATTAGAACAATCAATTCACACAATCTCAAACAAAGTACACATACCATATGCTCGAACACCAACAAGAAGATTCTACAAGGGTTAAAATTAGCCATACATACCTTGTGTCGAATTTCCCCTTTTTAATTTCTATCACAAATCACCGGACCGTCAAGCAACGTCAATCTAATTCATAATGCAACACATTCATCTTAAGAATCATGAACACAATTCGAATTCGCTTAGGCATTTTATCGAATGCTATATGACCCCTTAGATTTCTAACCCCTTATTTATGAATATTAACCCTAACCCACTTCCTTTTACTAGATTGCGACAATTAATGGACATGCATGCAAGGTTCTTCTCTTTTATCTTCAAGAACTCCTTTAGGGGAGTTCTACTTATTAACCAAAGTCTGTAAATTTTAGGGAAATGGGTGGGGACTTACCTCTTTAAGTGAAGAAGACAATGACTCCAAAATTCTCGGTCTTGAGTGATTGTTGAAAACCAAATGGATGATGTTGAAACCCCTTTCTCTCAAGAACTCTCTTTTTTTCTCTCTCTATTCTTAGTTGGAAAATGGTTAAAAATGAACGGGAGGGGTGTTTTATTTAACAGGGGGTCAAGTTTTAAAATTAGAAATTAGGAGCCCTAACACGAAATACGGTCAGGAATGCGATCACATTCCTGACATGCGGTTCGCAGACCGGTTGTAGAATGGCCCTCAAGATGGGCCAAAACTAAAAACACATTGAGCAGGTATGCGACCACTATGCGGTCCGCATACACGTTATGTGATCGCATAGTGCGTCGCATAACCTCCCTCACAAAAAACCAATGGGCAAGAATGCGACAACTATGCGGTCTGCATAACCAGAATGCGATAGCATTTTGGACCGCATAGTTGTCCTTAATTTGGGCTGAAGTCTGCCCAGGTGTGCGACCATTATGCGTTCCGCATACACGTTATGCGATCGCATAGTGCGTCGCATAACAACACAATTTCTGGAAAATTTTATCTTTCGAATTCCGGGGTACGGTTACACAATCAAGGTCCGTTTTAAGAATTTCTACAGTTATAACAACTCGGGGACTTATTCGGCCATTATATTAAACAAGAAATATTTTTTTTTGCGGGTCTTTACACCCGATAGGCAGAGCTACGTGTGGTATTAACGCACCGGTCATCACATCCATATTCTACCCTTTCCCACCTGGCGAAGGTATTTAAAATGCGTGTTGGTCACGAAACATATTGCGTGCTATTACCCATCGCATCCTATCAGTCCTGGAGGAAGTTAGGGACTACTATTCCTAGAGGATGAGTACTAGGTTGAACCCCTAGGGTAAAAGGACAAAATTCTAAACGACAAACAAAACAATTAGGACTGCAAATACAGGGAAGAATATAGAGGCAGGTATGAGGCTCAAGTATTCCTCAACAAATTGTACACATAATTAGCACGACTCAACCACAAATGAGGTCTTAAATTTCAGAACCTAAGGCATGATGTCTAGGCGTGAATACAGTAATGAGGTAGTGTTATCATAGAGTTTCAGAGAAAGGCTTTTTACCATTTTTAAACTATTGATTTCTTATCTGTAATTAGCCAGAAAGTACACGAAAGAGGAATAGTTTTCCAGTTTTAACAAATGTTAATACCTAAGGTTTGCCTAGGCGTATTAAAATACTCCAATTATACTGCTTGGTTTCAGAAAATAATAGCTAGACAGGGTGAGTCTGCTTTATTATTACAAGGCTAAGAGTTTAAACAAGTATGGATGTAGGTCCTGGAAACATGGTATCTAAATGCAGACAGGTTGTATAATGATGCAAACCTATGCATGATGTTCTAGATGCATGAACGTTTTCAATATTAGAATCTATTCTTTTTACCGTGATTCATTAGCACATTATTTTTGAATGAAAGCAGAACACACAGAGATGTAATTCCTTGTTAAGTTACTGAAACCTAATGCAGGATTTCTAAGTGTTCACAGCAGTATGTTTTTTAACACATGATTTTGGCATAGATAACATGAGCATGCTGAGAATGAAATCGTAAGGCAACATGATTTCTAATGCAAGATTCGATAGTTGATGTTATTATTTAACCTAAATAGGATTTCTAGACGAAGCAATTGTAAAAATGCATAGGCAGTAACATTATAACAACCATTTCTATTGTTGCTTAACTAGGAACAATATTTCTAAGTGGATATGAGTACGATGGGGATGCTGAAATTATTAAAACTAAACATAAAAGTATCTAATGCATTAATGACAGGTATTCCTAAGCATGGTGGCTATTGCACATATATATGTCGCGCCCCCTTTTTCCTCGCACGGGTAAGGTACGCGAGATCGGGTTTGATGACATTTTGGACAACTCCTTAAAGGAAAAGGTTTAAGGAAGAGTCACCACCTAACGATTTTATGGTGCGTTAGGGCACCTAGAATAATTAACTCATAAACTAGTTTGCATTACCAGAGATTGGGTAAGGGCTTGAAATTATCCCGAGGGGAAGGTATTAGGCACCCTTCGAGATCCACAATTGTGGGTCCCAGCCAAGTAGTTTTGCGAATTTGGATAGTAAACAAATGACAAGCAAGGCTCACGTAAGAGGGGATTTCAAGTAAATATTGAAATTACTAAAAGAAATTTAAAGAATAACAAAGTAAAATCATTTGAATGAAAATGTCCTAGGGTTTAAAGCAATAAGGATCACACCAATGCAATACCCGGTATGTCACTCCTCGAAGAGGGGCTACACATGGTATTAGCGCACCGGTCATCATATCCATATTCTACCCTTCCCCACCCCGCTAAGGTATTTAAAACGCGTGTGTTGGTCACGAAGCTTATTGTGTGCTGTTTACCCATCATGTTCTATAAGTCCCAAAGGGTGTTTATGACTACTAATCCTATAAGGGGAGTACTAGGCTGACCCTCAGGTTTAAAGGATAAACTCTAAGCGACAAGTAGAGAAACAATTAGGACTTGCACATATGGGATACATGTAAACAGTTATAGGGCTCATATATCCCTCCACAAATAAAACATGTAAATAGCATGCCTCAAACATAACTAAAGTCTTAGGTTCAGAACCTAAAGCAGGGATTTCAGATATTAAAAAAACAACAGTAGTAAACAACAGATTTTGATGAGTTTTAGAAAAGGAAATGAGTAAATGACTTCAAATCCCAGTAGTTTGTAGGCAAAACAGGAATTCTACGTATAGAGATAGTAGTAGATAGGGGATTTTAATGAGTTCCAGAAAAGAGTGCATGATTGATTTTAAAACCATTTGTAGTGACAGGCAGTGTATAAAAGACGATTAATGTGATTTTATCAAATATTGATCCTAAGGCTTGCCTAGGCGTCTGAATATATGTTGATTACTATTTTAAGACATAGGTGGAATGCAGATCCCTAGACTTTAATTTTAAAAGACATATGATGAGAAAATGCAGATCCTATATGATGGTATCTAAGAATGAAAGCAGGATGTCGAGTATGAGACCAGATCTGGTTTTATATGCAGAAAACATTTTCAATCATTGAAATCTATTTTTAACGAGGTTACTTATTACACAGATCGTACAGGGGTATGGTTTCACTAAATCATCGAACCTAGCGTATTATTTCTAGGCGTTCTTTGCAGTAAAGTTAACACAGGAGTTTGAATATATGCTGAAAACAAATTCCTAAAGTTACATGATATCTAATGCAAGTTCTGATAAGTACTTGTTATTATTAACCTAAACAGGATTTCTAGATGTGAGGCATGAATATGCAAAAGTAATATTATTATTAACAACCATTTCATCTAGTTATTTAACTGTGAACAGGATCTCTAAGTGGGAAGCAATTATAACAGCCTTCTACGGGTATTTTAGCATGATTTTCTAAGTGAGTATGCATGTGATGAGATGCAGACATAAATATACCTAAGAACATGATTTCTAATGCATGGTGGGTATGTCCTAAGCGGGATTTCTATTGCACACAGAGGTAAAATAAATCCTAAGCATGTTTTCTACCCAGAATTATACTAAACATGCATAATCCCACCCATTTGCACTATCCAGCCCCAGAGTTGTTTTTACACTTAATTATTACAGACCATTGTTGCACAAATTACACAAATGAATAAGAAAATTAAGAAGTTACACTATAGGGAGCCTAACAGTCGGCCCAAGTACCAGATCCAACATGCCAAGACCTCTTGTAACCCAGGTGTGTCAGAGTTCCTAAGGATCTTAGGGGATCCCAGGCAGTGCTCACACCCAAGTTCCCTAGCCAGGAATGAGTAAGTGCAGTGTGGAATGCCAGCCTTGTGTGTTAGAGTTCAATGGGAACTCAGGGGTCCCCAAGGCAGTGCTCACACGAAGGGGGCTGAACCTAAGGTCTAAGAGTAGTGAGATGTGCTTGTAGTTTAAAAAGAGTTCAGTTTGAAAGTAGTTTGAAGTAACAATTTTGAAATATAACTTCAGAGGACAATGTAAGAGTTTATGAAAACCAGTTTACAAAAGGAAAGAAGCAGGTCAACCACAACTCAGCAGGTATGCAGAGTTCAAGAAAACAAACACAAACAAGGGCAAGGAGTTGGGGACAAGTGATTCACATGGTAGTAGCATAATAGAGTTACAAGTTTTCAAATGATTACCAGATAGTTGTCACAAAGCATCACATATCAAACTGGGTCATATATTAGGTATAGAGTCAGAATCATACAACATTTAGGTATCCTGTGGAGGAGCACAGGTCTGTAGTAATAGAAGCTAAGTAGAGGATGAAAACATATAAGAAACAGTGGTCATACTGAGATAAGAGAAACACAACCACATAGGCAAAACATGCATGCTAGTTACATAAGACTCAAACGGAGTCATAAATCACATAAGGGGAAACATGAGACATACTAGACTAAAGGGAAAAGGAAATAATAGGGACATGCTAGTTACATGGTAGACAATAGAGCCATAAGTAAAAGCACAAAAGAAACAATAAGAATCTTAACCAAAACTGAAGCATATTGTTTTGGGATGCTGTAAACTTAAATTAGGAACATACCAGCCAAGAGTATAGAGTAGCAAAGTGCAGAGAGCAAGAGCAACAAACAGTAATATGCAGAACAAGAGGGAGCAGCAGCATAGTAATATGCAGATGCAAGAGAGAGCAGCATGATAGTAATATGCAGATGCAAGAAAGGATGTGTATGAAAGCAAAGAGAGAAACTCAAAACAATATTAGTGATCTCAATGTATCAGTGTGTTCGTGTGTGATATCAGTGTTCTTAATATGTCAGTGTGTGTTCTTAGTGTGTGCAAAGAGAGAAGGCAGAGTATATATATAGTTGAAAATGAGTAGTGACATAAGGTAAGGAGTAGTAATTTCACATAATTACAGGAGTAATATTCAATCAGAATCAATAAAGGACAATCAAAGAGTTGGACTCCCTTTAATTATGGAGTCAAGTTCAAACGGTGCAAATCATGGCTAAATAAAGAAAAAGCATTCAAATACGTAGTACATAATTAAGGAAAGTTGAACTATCAATGTATTTATAAGGTAAAGTAGGGTGCTAATTCTGAAAATCAATTGAAGGAATCTCGAATGCAAATCACAATTACAGGGGATCCAATGCAATTAAGTAAAGTATCACATGAGTAAGGAAAGCATTCAAAAAATTAGTGCAGAATTACACAAAATCATCTATTCACGGAAAATATCACAGGTTTTAAGGAGTTTACCCAAAGTCAGTATAAATCAATATGTGAATAATCAGTAAGGCAAACAGTCAGAATTATTAGACGCTTAAACAATAGTCATTAAGCAAAACCGAGAAACCCTAAGCAACATTTATAGAACAGCAGGAAATTGAAAATCATAGCAACGAGTTAGAACAAAAATGACAAAGAACACAGAGATAGCTTCGTAAGAAACGAATATACATAGTCGTGTAATAAAAGACATACTAGACAATTAGGGTTTTAGCACAGCAGTTCGGAAAACAAGGAAAGCATGAGATACTCGTTCAAACACAGTAGATATTGCTAAAAAAAATCAAAGAAGACTTGCTTTAAAAACAGGGTTAAGAAATCCTAAATTTGAAATTAGAAAGAAATGAAATTTTTCAGAGAAAAAGTGTAGAAAAGTTTCATAACATTACAAATCTAGAGTAGATCTTAAATAAAAGGTTGAAATATAGAAGATTAGGGTTCCTTGGAACCCAGAGGAGAGGTAAAACCTTGTAGATGGCACCGGCTTAGCCAGAATGGCTGTCAATCTTACTCAGACGGTCGGGGAGGCCGAAAAAGTGGCAAGGGACCACGGGAAGGCAAAAGAACCGCTCTGAGCTCGCCTGAAGACCTCAGGATATCACTGGACGGGTGAAAGGCAAGTAGATGACTAGGGGGTTATGGAGAACAAGGTTTCCGATGAGAATCCACCGGAGAAGACGAACAGAAACAATCGGAAAAGACGAAGTCGAGACTTCTAGAGAGTCATAGAGAGAGGTAGAGAGATATAGAGAGGAATCGTCTCGAAGGAAATGAGATGGGGGTGGGGGGTAGGTTAGAATTAAATTAGGAAAGTTTAATATGGACCGTTGATCAGATTTGATCAACAGTCGAGATTGAGCCCAGGTTGGGCCGGGTATAAACTGGTTTGGGATGGGTAGGAGTTAAAATCTGATGGGTTGGGGGTCTGAATTTGGCTAGAATTTAAATAGGAATATGCTAGATGTTAAATACCCAATTAAATAGGATAATTAATTAATTAAAATAGCTAATAATTGTAAACAAATTAAATTAAAACCAAATAAATGAAATTAAGATAATTAACTATTATAAAAATATAAAAATGATTAGTTATTTATTTAAAAATGGTATAAATGCGTATTTGTGCTATTATTGCAAAAATTGCTGAAATTAACTAAATAATGCCAATATTGGCTAATTTATGAAATAATCAAAATCCTAAGGGAATTAAAATAGGACATAAATAACATATTGAGTAAGAAAATGATTTGAAATTATTTATAACATCGTTTATGAATAATTATGGAACAAAAAATATTAAATATATAGGAATATAATTGTATAAAAATACGAAAAATTATGGAATAATATCGATTACTGTAGAGAGTATTGTGAAGGTATATATGCAAATTTGAAAATAGTCTGGGAAAAATTGGGTATCAACAGCTACCCCTCTTTACCCGGGAAGGATGAAAGAGTTGCCGGGTAAAGATATGATGGCCAATTTTGACCGAGTGGAAATTGGATGAGAGATTTAGGCCGCACCCTAGTTTCTGAGTTGCCTGTATATCCCTAGTTTTACAGGAATCAGTACGTATGTAGTTCAGGAATCACCGGTGAAGTATACGCTTGACAAGAACGGACGCAAGGTGCAAGGTAAGGTAAAATAGGAATGTTATAGGGTCATTTTAGAGAATTGGAGCGGTCCGCTCCTGCCTAGCTGGCTGTCCTGGCCGGATTACCTGAAAACAAATGACGAGCATATATTATGCGTAATTTAAACATGATGCAAGTTCCCGTTAGACTATGAATGCTCTCTTCAGACGGTTGAGGATGACGTCCTTAGACCATGACGTCCTGGGCCATGAATCGCTTGATGCGGGATTCGCAGGCTATGAAATGATATTCTCGGGCCATGAGGATGGTGCCTCCGAACCATGATTCCTTTGAATAATGATATTCAAGTTGAATAAAGAGATCCTCGGGCCATGAAATGATGTTCTCGAGCCATGAAGATGGTGCGTCTGAACGATGACGCCCTTGGACAAGTTGGCGATATTTCAGCCCATGAAAAATGCAGTAGCATGATGCTAACAAGACAGAGCTTAGTCTTGCGAAATTAGAAAGGGAAGGTCTTAGCCCGAAAGGAAGCAAAATTAAGTAACGACATGAAAAGTGGTTGCTTTGAAAAGTAAATGAGAGGTAGCATGGAACCTCGGAAGGCAGAATGGTAGCATTATGCAATGAAGGAGATAAAATGCAGAGAGGGAGGTAGCGTGGAACCTCAGAAGGCAGGACAGTAGCCTTATGCCATGCCCAAAATAAAAATGTAGAGGGAGGTAGCATAGAACCTCGGAAGGCAGAATAGTAGCCTTATGGAGTGTAGGAGATAAAAATGCAGAGGGAGGTAGCGTGGAACCTCGGAAGGCAGAATAGTAGCCTTATGCAATGTAGGAAATAAAAATGCAGAGGGAGGTAGCGTGGAACCTCGGAAGGCAGAATAATAGCCTTATGCAATGCAGGAAATAAAATGCAGTAAGAGTTCTTAGCTGGTGATGAACTGCGGCGGTACGATTGTTGCGAATGAAGCGTTGTTTTGCGATGATAATAAGCGTTGGCATGTGCGACGAGTTTGAGAGCGTGTCATTGAGAGATATGCATCCTGCGGGGGATAATAATATGTTTAGGGCTTTCGCCGTCTTCGTGCCCGCATCCTAAGAAAAATTGCGAGTTCTGTAAAGGGGGGAAAGGTCAGTTCGCATTCCCGCTGGCTTTACTTGGCTCGCTCGTTTGATCATGATATATCATTGGGGTAGCGTTTTCTTAACAAGATGTTCCAAAAATAGATATGCATGGTTTTGAAAAGATATAATATAAGCATACAATTCAAAATATTTTTAGGTGAACCGACGACTGTGCCACGGTTCGAGACATTGCAATTTTTCTTGCCACAGAATTTTGAGGGTCCTCCTCAAAATTCTTCCTCGGTTTGATGGGTGAATACTTCTGGCGGTTTCTTGTGCGGCGATTGGCTGAACTTGCTTCAAAATTTTGAGGGTCCTCAAAATTCTGCCCCAGTTTCCATTTGTGGGGGAAATGAGATTTTTATTAAATTGTGAATGAACCCATAGGGCTGCCTACGTATCCCCTCTTAAACGAGAATTAGGTCAGGCGTAGTTCAATCTACAACATTGAGAAAAGCATAAGGGGTTACACATAGTAGCGCTTGACTGCATCTGAGTTGATTGTTTTAGGCCAAATTTCTCCATCCATTTCTGCGAGTATAAGTGCTCCTCCTGTCAGCACTCTATGAACCATGTACAGACCTTTCCAGTTGGGAGAAAATTTCCCTTTGGCTTCATCCTGATGTGGAAAGATTTTCTTTAACACCAGCTGCCCCGGTGTGAATCGTCTCTGCTTGACTTTCTTGTTGAAGGCTCTGGTCATCCTGTTCTGATATAATTGGCCATGATAGACTGCGTTCATTATCTTTCCGTCTAGGAGGGCTAGTTGTTCATAACAACTCCTCACCCATTTTGCATCGCTGAGCTTAGCTTCTTGTATGATTCTCAGAGATGGAATCTCAAGTTTGGCAGGAATAGCGGATTTTGTACCATAAACCAGCATATAAGGAGTTGCCCCGGTTGACGTGCGGACTGTGGTGCGATACCCCAACAAAGCAAATGATAATTTCTCATGCCATTGCTTATGCTTTTCTATCATTTTTCTCAGTATTCTCTTGATGTTTTTGTTGGCAGCCTCAACGACTCCATTCATCTGGGGTCTGTATGCTGTGGAGTTCTTGTGTTTGATTTTGAATATTTCACACATGGCTTTCATCAAGTCACTGTTGATACTATATCCATTATCGGTGATGGCTGATTCTGGAAATCCGAACCGACAAACAATGCGGTCGCGAACGAAATCGGCCACGACTTTCTTAGTAACTGCTTTGTAGGATGCTGCTTTGACCCATTTGGTGAAATAATCAATGGCAACCAGAATAAATTTGTGTCCGTTAGAGGCAGCATGCTCGATTGGTCTAATAACGTCCATGCCCCAAGCGGCGAATGGCCATGGTGAACTTGTTACATTAAGCTCACTCGGAGGTACCTTTATGATATCCCCATGTATCTGACATAAGTGGCACTTTCGGACATAACGGATGCAGTCCGTCTCCATGGTCATCCAAAAATAACCGGCTCGAAGTATCTTCTTTGCCAAAACAAAACCGTTCATATGTGGGCTGCATGTCCCAGCGTGAATTTCCTCCAATAATATTGATGCTTCCTTTGCGTCAACACACCTTAATAGCCCAAAATCAGGAGTCCTACTATACAGGATTCCTGTGAAATAAATTGTTGGATAATCTCCGAAGTGTCCATTTCTGAGTGGTATTTGCAAGCTCTGGGTATTCTCCTTTTGCCAAGTACTCCTTGACATCATGAAACCAAGGATTTCTGTCTGCTTCTTCTTCAACATGGGCACAGTAAGCTGGCTGATTGTGGATTTTCACTGGAATAGGATCAATGAAATTCTTATCTGGATGCTGGATCATGGATGATAGAGTATCCAAAGCATCATCGAACTCATTCTGGATTCTGAGGACATGCCGAAATTCTATCTTTGTGAACCTCTTTCTCAACTCCTGAACATGATGTAGATATGGCAATTTCTTGGAATTCCTTGTTGCCCATTCTCCTTGTGCCTAGTGTACTAGTAAGTCTGAGTCACCAATCACTAACAACTCCTGGACGTTCATGTCGATGGCCATGTTGATCCCTAAGATGCAAGCCTCATATTCAGCCATATTGTTGGTGCAGGGAAATCTGAGTTTTGCGGATGCCAGATAATGCTGACCGGTTTCTGATATCAGGACTGCTCCAATACCAACCCCTTTGAAGTTTTCTTCTCCATCAAAGAACATCCTCCAACCGTCGTAGGATTCTACAGTGTCTTCTCCTACGAATGATACCTCTTCATCGAGAAAATACATTTTCAGGGGTTCGTATTCTCCGTCCACAGGATTCTCAGCCAGATGGTCTGCTAGTGCCTGTCCTTTGACAGCCTTTTGAGTTATATAAATAATGTCGAACTCGCTCAACAGGATTTGCCATTTGTCTAGCTTGCCAGTAGGCATGGGCTTCTGAAAGATGTACTTTAGTGGATCCATCCTTGATATGAGGTATGCTGTGTAGGCATAGAAGTAGTGCCTTAGCTTCTAGGCGACCCAAGTCAAAGCACAACAAGTGCATTCCAATAAAGAATATCGGGCCTCGTGTGGGGAGAACTTCTTGCTGAGGTAGTAGATCACTTGCTCCATTCTTCCTGTTTCGTCATGTTGTCCCAGAACGCAACCAAAAGCTTTATCCAGTACCACAAGGTAGAGTAATAGAGGTCCACCTGGCTCAGGCGGTACCAAAACTGGCGGTGTTGACAAATACTCCTTGATTCTGTCAAAAGCCTTTTGACAATCCTTGGTCCACTTGGTTGCGGCATCCTTCTTTAGCATCTTGAAGATCGGTTCACAAATGAATGTAGATTGTGCTATGAATTGGCTGATATAATTAAGTCTCCCCAGGAAACTCATAACATCCTTCTTGTTCTTTGGCGGTGGCAATTCTTGAATGGCTTTGACTTTGGATGGATCCAATTCTATTCCTCGGCGGCTTACAATGAACCGCAGTAACTTCCCAGGAGGAACCCCGAATGCACATTTCGCAGGGTTCAGTTTCAGATTGTATTTTCTTAACCTGTTGAAGAACTTCCTCAAATCTTCCATGTGATCAGCAGCTTTCTTTGACTTGATAATGACGTCGTCCACATACACCTCAATCTTTTTGTGAATAATGTCATGGAATATAGTAGTCATAGCCCTCATGTAGGTGGCCCCTGCATTCTTCAGGCCGAATGGCATCATCTTGTAACAGTATACTCCCCATGGCGTAATGAACGCCATTTTCTCAGCATCTTCTTCGTCCTTCCAAATTTGATGATAACCAGCGAAGCAATCTACGAATGACTGTAACTCATGTTTGGCGAAATTGTCAATCATAATGTGTATATTTGGCAAGGGGAAGTCATCTTTTGGACTGGCCCGGTTGAGATCCCGGTAGTCGACACAGATTCTGACCTTCCTGTCCTTCTTCGGCACAGGTACAATGTTAGCTAACCATGTCGGGTACTCAACTACCGGAGAACTTTGGCGTTGATCTGCTTGGTAACTTCTTCTTTGGTTTTCGAACTCATGTCGGGTTTGAATTTTCTGAGCTTTTTCTTTATCGGTGGACACATTGGATTGGTTGGCAGTTTGTGAGCCACAATAGATGTACTTAGACCAGTCATGTCATCATACGACCAGGTGAATATGTCCTCATATAACCTTAGAAACTCTGTATACTCTTTCTTTTCTGACGGCGACAAATTAATATTGATCCGTGTTTCCTTGACGTTCTCTGAATCCCCCAAATTGATAATTTCAGTCTCGTCCAGGTTGGACTTAGGTCTGTTCTCGAAGTTCTTAATTTCCTTGACAATCTCATCGGGTATATCATCTTCCTCCGAATCAATGTCTGTTTGTTGTGTTGTCTCATTGCACGTCATAGTCATCGGTTCATCAAGATAAGTAATAGTAATGTTGTATTGATAAAGTAATGGGAGAAAACAGTAGCAAATAAATATGAGATTCATAAGGAAATTGGAAATGCTTTGATAAAACGAATAATTGTTTCGAACATTGAAGATCTTATTACAGGAATTGAAAATGCAGAAAAGGAAAGAAATTCATTTAATAAACAGTAAATAGTGCTTGTTTATTAGCCTTGCTACCCCGAGGCTCGGCGGGCTTTGGTCGTATGGATGGACCAGTTCTTGAGACGAGCTCCTCTACTCACTGCATGTATGGAAGGGCCTTCCTCCCCCTCCTCCTCGAGAACAACACATCAACCCATGTCCCCGTCGTCTAGAAACAAGTCCCCCATTGCCGCCAATGCTTCTTCTTTGTCGGACCCATAGATGATATTAGCCTGCTGGAAAGTCTTCTCCAAATTAGGTATTGGCTGCTCCAAGGGGTAATAGTGATCGCGCCATGGGGGCGACCAGTTTTTGAATTCTTCCCATGTATACTCATACCCCAGACCGAAAGTGGTACAATGTTTCTTGAGCTTGATGGGTTTCGTGATCCCTTGGAGGTTCCTACCAAGCCCTTTGCCTTGCTCGTATCCTCCCCAATTCAAGATGCTCTCGATCTTGCTATCCCACTATTTGTCCTTGTCGATGGCATTGACCCGCTCGATATGGTGGTAGGTTCCTCCACCCAGCTTTCTTCTTCCATTGATTAGAGGAACAGTCTAACGGCTATAGATAGGGTTGCTACCATCGCCGTGAAAGGTTACCTCCTGATGGTTCCACTCGAACCTCACTGCCTGATGCAGCGTTGAGGCAACAGACCCAGCGACATGGATCCATGGTCGTCCTAACAACAAATTGTAAGATGTCGGGATATCTATCACTTGAAAGTCTACCTCGAACCAGGTTGGTCCCATCTGTAAGCATAGACTGATCTCTCCCATGGTAGACCTTTGAGAACCATCGAAGGCCTTTACATTGATCTCTCCATCCTTTATCTCATGTAGTCCCTTACCCAACTTCTTGAGTGTTATCAACGGACATATGTTAAGATTGGACCCTCCGTCGACAAGAATCTTGGTTATTAAATAAGCTTCGCATTGCACGGTGATATGCAGAGCCTTGTTATGTCCCAATCTCTCAGGTGGCAACTCGTCTTCGTGAAAAGTGATTTTGTGGCTTTCCAGTACTTGGCCTACCATGTTGGCCATTTCCCCGCTAGTGATGTTGTTCGGTACATAGGCTTCACTTAACACTTTCAGCAAAGCATTTTTGTGCGTCTCAAAGTTCTGCAGCAAAGAGAGAATGGATATTTGTGCTGGTGTCTTTTTCAGTTGGTCGATGACTGAATATTCTTTAGCATGTATTTTCCTCCAAAGATCATCTGAACCTGTCTCAGTGAGGGGAGGCCGGTTGGCAGCCTGCTTGCTTGACTCGGCCAGATGCTCAGAGGTATAGACTCTACCAGTTCTTGTCATACCCTGTGCTGCGATGTCTTCTTCAGACCCGCTTTTACTTTTCCTTCTCGCCTCAGTTGTATAATCCCAAGCAATATCATTTAAATAGAAAGGTGGAGTGGTTGACATCGCCACCGGGATCGGTGCGACTATCCTTACTTCAAATGGCATACTGGCTTTGGGAGGAAAGACTGCAACCTCGAAGGGTGCGGGCGCCTTTGCCGGATACCCGAAATCAACCTCAATTGGCACTGGTGCCTTCGCCTTTGCCGGCGGTGCTGCTTCAGACTCGAGTGGGATAGACATATTCACCTCAACATTCTCAGATGATTGGATCTGGACTATGATCGGGTTGAGTGTAACTGCATGTTTCTTTGGGTCATCACCTTCTACGATCAACCCGATTGACCCTTCGGGATCCCAATCATCTTCTATCTCAATCATATGGATACCTCCACCCTTATGGTCTGGTAAAGGGTTGTTACGAACGTTCGGAGCGGATTCCTTGGCCACAATAATGTTCTTATCAATAAGGGTCTAGATCTTATCCTTCAAAGAGCGGCATTCATCGATGGTGTGTCCTTTCATGCCAGAATGGTATGCATAGGATTTGTTCGGCTTAATCCACTGAGAAGGGTTTTCGGGGGTGACAGCAGGGATAGGTGTGACATAACCAGCAACTTTGATCTTTTCATACAGCTGGTCAACGGGCTCGGCTATGGCGGTGTATTGTTTTTTAGGGCGACGATCAAAGTTAGGGCGAGGCCTAGGGAAGTTTTGACGGGTAGGGGGCGACTGGTAGTGAGATGGCTGGGAGTTATAGGTGTTGTAAACGGGAGCGGGTTGGGAGTATTTTGGTGAAGTTGGCTGATATGTGGGTGGTGGATCTTGGTGCGTCGGTGGTGGAGTTTGGTATGAAGGTGAGGTTGATTGGTAATTTGGAGCGGGTTGATATGTGAATGGAGGTGCGGGATAGACCTGGTATTTAGGCGGGGATTTGGCTTTTTGTGCAACCATCACGGCTCCCACATCCTTCTTTCTGGACACACCACCAGACTGCAGAGCTTTATTAGTGGCCTGTAAAGCTTCAAGTTAGTAACCATACCATTCTTGATACCTTCTTCAATCCGCTCTCCTTATTTGATAATGTCGGAGAACTTTTGACCCTCGACCATCATCAGTCGTTCGTAGTATTGCGGGTTCTGAGCCCGAAAAAAGAATTTGTTAATCTGTTCTTCCTCTAAAGCATGCCTGACTTTGGCAGCTTCCGACCTCCAACGAGTAGCATACTCGCGAAAGGTTTCTGTGGGTTTCTTCATTAACTTCTGGATATAGAACACATCTGGTGCGTTCTCTGTGTTGAATCTAAACATGTCCATGAAGTCTGTTGCCATACCTACCCAGTTGGACCACTTCTTGGGGTCTTGGATGATATACCAAGATAGCGCATCTCCCTTCAAACTCCTCATAAACAGCTTCATGCGGATCTTTTCGTCTTTTCCTACTCCAACCAATTTGTCACAATAGGTCCCCATGTGGACCCTTGGATCACCAGTACCGTCGAACATCTCGAACTTTGGAGGTTTGTACCCTTTGGGCAGTTCGACATCAGGCTATATACAGAGGTCTTCATAGTTTATACCTTCGATCCCCTTGACTCCTTCAACACCCTGGACTCGGCTAGTCAGCTTCCTAAGTTCCTCAGCCAGATTCTTGATAAGCAGGTCTTTATCATCGGACTCAGATGTATGTGTAACAGGTGGGGTGGAGTGAGTCACAGTCTCCACGTAGATGGGATTGTTGTAGGCCAGGAGATGATCTTTTGTGTGAGTCTAAGGTCTCGTGGGTGGAGGTGGAGTGTTGTGGCGAGTGTTGCACTGTCCTGGGAGGGTTTGGTTCTTTGGGGGAGTGACGTGACGATGAAGTGCAGGGTGATTTGGCTGTTTTGGGATATTCTTTGGAGGTGTAGGGGTGACGTCAGGGACATTGAGGGAAAATGATAGATTGGCCAGATTCCGAACTTGATAAAGTTCTTCTTGAAATTTCAGCAGCTTTTGTTCCAATGGTGACATGTTCTCATGCAAAACCTGAATACCCCGACCGTCAGTGGCCTCTACCCGATCAACCCTATTCTCTTGTCTGGTGCCACTGCACTCTTCCATCTTACTTTTGCCTTAGTTTATGCCCCTGGGAAGACTAGAAGGAGCAGTAGGAGGAGGGCCCTTAGATCTTGTGTGATAGATTGTTGATGCCAGAATGCACGAACGAACCTTTGAGGAGCGGAATAATAAGTAAAGAAAAAACAAAAAGGTAATGAAGTCAATGAGGATTATAAAGAATATTGCGGTAATTTAAACACGTAATGCGAAAATGTAAAACGCATCCTAAGTTGGGGAACCTCTTTGTGCCCGAGGTAGGCCTAACGACAAATTAATTTGGAGAACTTGGAATGATAAATGCCTCATTTTATTGATGATAAAAACGACTCTAAATATGCGAAAAATAAAAGTCACTAATGGCGAATGGCCTTATGACATCAAAGGAGACAAAATAAAAGACACCCCTATCTACTTGGTCCCAGAAGGGCCTTCCCCAGATTCGGCATTCCTGCTTCCTTCGATCAGCTTTCCCAACTCGCGAAGTCCCAACAGTAAGTAGGTCTTGGCTAGATATCCTCCTTCGGCTCCTCCATCCTTTTTGCAGTCCTCGATCCTCTTGATGAACTTTTCCTCCAGCTCGACTATACCTCGCTCCAAGTACCCTAGCCTCTTGTTGGAGCTGATAGCCATATCCTTCCATTCCTCAATCATCTTTTTGCTAGACTCGTGTATCTGGTGATGATTATTCTCACATTCACGGAGCCTCTTGCGTAGATTGTTGAATTTAACTTGCGCTTCGGCCTTCTCATCTATGACACGGTGACCCTGAGCGAATCCTGACTCGAATCGACCCTCCATATCTTCTTCTAACTAGCTTAGATAGAAAGGAGTACAACCGGCATGATACCTGTCTGGCTCGATGGTGTCTTTCTCAAGTACAATATTGCAGTGCCACAAATGCTGGGCTTGGCACTTGTAAGGGCTGTCGTCATCCTGGAAGTCTGCTCGAAGATGTCTCATCTTCTCAACCCTAGGTATAACCTGCCTCCTGCCTGCTTGCCTCATAACTCGGAGAGGGACGTAAGGGCATGTTCCCCTCAGACCAATCAATATCAGAAATGAAGCGTCTCGGGATCGGATGATAAATTCATCCATTGGGAACCATTCAAACATCCACTGAATCTGGTCCTCGATCAAATTCCCCAGTAACTCAACCCATCCCTCGGCATTTTCCGGTTGAGCGAACCTGTCTAGAATATAGTGCATTCGCTTTGGGTGGTGGAAAGCGATATGGGCATCCCATATTCTTCGATGGATGTCTTGTTGGTAGTCACCCCTTTGCAGATGTTCAGTGAGCCAAAGTTGAAGTAATAAGTTGCAACCTTCGAAATTCTTTGCTCCCTGTTGACACATTTCTAAGGCTCGGTATATGTCTGCGATGATCATAGGCACAATGTTGAAGTCATGTCCGTTGATCCCTTCCATTAAAGTCTTAGTGACCATGGCAAGCCTAGTGTGGATCCTCTCCTTCTTTGTCTGGAATACCATTAAACCCAGAAAATAGACCATGAAAGTGAACACTCGGCGATGGATGTGCCCTAGAGAAGTGAGGGCGAACTCATCCCGATACGTGCGGTATGATTTGCTATGACCGAACCTTTCGTACAAGTAATCAAAAGGGATGTACGAATCCTTTAAACATACCAAGTCCAGAGTTTTTTTCAGACCCAACATTTTGAGAAAACCCCGGCCTGTGCGATTCCCAGGCATCAGCAACCCTGGAGATTCCCAAGCCAAACCAGCCAAACCTTCTATTTCTTCCAGCAGCTTTGTCATTTCATTGTTTACGAAGCGGAATACCGACCGATCGCAATTCCAGAATAAGGTAGCAGCCTCTATCATTGTTTCCCAAGTGTTTCCTGACGAGTGTTTTGTTGCCGGAGTGAAGATCCTCCCACCAGTTTAACAATTTGGGGTGGATATTGGCGACCCTGACGAATCTGAGGGTTTCGTGCCTCATATCTGCAAAAAAAAAGGGTAGGCCCTTACCCCCAGCAGACTCGACTATTTAGCATCAATAATTAGCAAAGAGCCTTTAGTTCCCCAAATAAATGCACAGAATGTGAAGGCGTCCGTTTGGGTTCCAGGGAAACCCAATGGACTTTGAACAAGGCTATCTTAAAGGCTATTGTGCGGACAACAAATTAGCCTGGCTAGGTTTGAACATGATGCATGCAACATTATAATAGAGTAAGGTTTCTATGGGGTTTTAGACCAGTACCCTTGAGCGGACAACTCAAGGGGGAAGTCACGAAACTGTCGACTGCACCGCTGATCGATTAGTTTTACCGCAAATACGCCTTTCTGAATTTGGGGGGTAGTAATATTGGAATAGCACAACCACTCATTGTACGCGTTGCTATAGGATTTCTGTTTGGCACGAGTGGAATATGAATGTGGAGAATTATATACAATAAATAGCATTTAACAAATAGGCATGTATTTTCACGTTGAGGAAAGCGGTAAAGAAAGAAAATACAACAGTTACAATGGAAAGCGGTTACAAAGAAAACATGAAGATATGTCAGTTTCGTTTAGGCAAAATAAATACTTTGCGAAATTAAACAGTTAATAGCATATAACGGGGGATGGGAAAAGGTGCAAACATTTAACAAAATTAAAGGCCCAAATTCACAAAGCAACTTGTAATGGTAAAAGCCTAAGGAATATCCCCAGCAGAGTCGCCATGCTATCGCGCCTCCCTTTTTCCTCGCACGGGTTAGGTACGTAGAGATCGGGCTTCATGACATTCTGTACAACTCCTTAAAGGAAAAGGTTTAAGGAAGAGTCGCCACCTAACGATTTTATGGTGCGTTAGGGCACCTAGAATAATTAACTCATAAACTAGTTTGCATTACCAGAGATTGGGAAAGGGCTTGAAATTATTCCGAGGGGAAGGTATTAGGCACCCCTCGAGATCCACAACTGTGGGTCCCAGGCAAGTAGTTTTGCGAATTTGGACAGTAAACAAATGACAAGCAAGGCTCACGTAAGAGGGGATTTCAAGTAAATACTAAAATTACTAAAAGAAATTTAAAGAATAACAAAGTAAAATCATTTGAATGAAAATGTCCTAGGGTTTAAAGAAATATGGATCACATCAATGCAATACCCGGTATATCACTCCTCGAAGAGGGGCTGCACATGGTATTAGCGCACCGGTCATCATATCCATATTCTACCCTTCCCCACCCCACTAAGGTATTTAAAACGCGTGTGTTGGTCACAAAGCTTATTGCGTGTTGTTTACCTGTCCTGTTCTATAAGTCCCGGAGGGTGTTTAGGACTACTAATCCTATAGGGGGAGTACTAGGCTGACCCTCAAGTTTAAAGGATAAACTCTAAGCGACAAGTAGAGAAACAATTAGGACTTGCACATATGGGGTACACATAAATAGTTATAGGGCTCATATATACCTCAACAAATAAACATGTAAATAACATGCCTCAAACACAACTAAAGTCTTAGGTTTAGAACCTAAAGCAGGGATTTCGGATATTAAAAAAAACAATAGTAGTAAACAACAGGTTTTGATGAGTTTTAGAAAAGGAAATGAGTAAATTACTTCAAATCCCAGTAGTTTGTAGGCAAAACAGGAATTCTAAGTATATAGACAGTAGCAAATAGAGGATTTTAGTGAGTTCCAGAAAAGAGTACATGATTGATTTTAAAACCATTTGTAGTGGCAGGCAGTGTATAAAAGACGGTTAATCTGATTTAATCAAATATTGATCCTAAGGCTTGCCTATGTGTCTGAATATATGTTGATTACTATTTTAAGACATAGGTGGAATGCAGATCCCTAGACTTTGATTTTAATAGACATATGATGAGAAAATGCAGATCCTATAGGCATGGTATCCAATAATGCAAGCAGGATGTCTAGTATGAGACGAGATCTGGTTTTGGATGCAGAAAACATTTTCAATCATTGAAATCTATTTTTTAACGAGGTTACTTATTACACAGATGGTACATGGGTATGGTTTCACTAAATCATCGAACCTAGCGCATGATTTCTAGGCGTTCTTTGTAGTACAGTTAACAAAGGAGTCCTAATATATGCTGAAAACAAATTCCTAAAGTCACATGATATCTAATGCAAGTTCTGATAAGTACTTGTTATTATGAACCTAAACCGGATTTCTAGATGTGAGGCATGAATATGCAAAAGTAATATTATTATTAACAACCATTTCATCTAGTTATTTAACCGCGGATAGGATCTCTAAGTGGGAAGCAGTTATAACAGCCTTTTACGGGTATTTAAGCATGATTTTCTAAGTGAGTATGCATGTGATGAGATGTAGACATAAATATACCTAAGAACATGATTTCTAATGCATAATGGGTATGTCCTAAGCAAGATTTCTATTGCACACAGAGGTAAAATAAATCCTAAGCATGTTTTCAACCCAGAATTATACTAAACATGCATAATCCCACCCATTTTCACTATCCAGTCCCAAAGTTTTTTTTACACTTAATTATTACAGACCATTGTTGCACAAATAACACAAATGAATAAGAAAATTAAGAAGTTACACTATAGGGAGCCTAACAGTAGGCCCAAGTACCAGATCCAACATGCCATATGCCAAGACCTCTTGTAACCCAGGTGTGTCAGAGTTCCTAAGGATCTCAGGGGATGCCAGGCAGTGCTCACATCCAAGTTCCCTAGCCAGGAATGAGTAAGTGCAGTGTGGAATGCCAACCTTGTGTGTCAGAGTTCAATGGGTACTCAGGGTTCCCCGAGGCAGCGCTCACACGAAGGGGGTTGAACCTAAGGTCTAAGAGTAGTGAGATGTGCTTGTAGTTTCAAAAGAGTTGAGTTTGAAAGTAGTTTGAAGTAACTGTTTTGAAATATAACTTCAGAGGAAAATGTAAGAGTTTATGAAAACCAGTTTACAAAAGGAAAGAAGCATGTCAACCACAACTCAGCAGATATGCAGAGTTCAAGAAAACAAACACAAACAAGGGCAGGGAGTTGGGGACAAGTGATTGACATGGTAGCAGCAGAATAGAGTTAAAGGTTTTCCAATGATTACCACATAGTTGTCACAAAGCATCACATATCAAACAGGGTCATATATTAGGTATAGAGTCAGAATCATACAACATTTAGGTATCCTGTGGAGGGGCACATGTCGGTAGTATTAGAAGCTAAGTAGAGGATGAAAACGTATAAGAAACAGTGGTCATACTGAGATAAGAGAAACACAACCACATAGGCAAAACAGGCATGCTAGTTACATAAGACTCAAACGAAGTCATAGTAAATTACATAAGGGGAAACATGAGACATACTAGACTAAAGGGAAAAGGAAATAATAGGGACATGCTAGTTACATGGTAGGAAATAGAGCCATAAGTAAAAGAACAAAAGAAACAAAAAGAATCTTAACCAAAACTGAAGCATATTGTTTTGGGATGCTGTAAACTTAAATTAGGAACATACCAGTCAAGAGTATAGAGTAGCAAAGTGCAAGAGCAAGTGCAGCAAACAGTAATATGCAGAACAAGAGGGAGCAGCAGCATAGTAATATGCTGATGCAAGAGAGAGCAGCAGAATAGTAATATGCAGATGCAAGAAAGGATGTGTATGAAAGCAAAGGGAGAAACTCAAAACAATATTAGTGCTCTCAATGTATCAGTGTGTTCATGTGTGATATCAGTGTTCTTAATATTTCATTGTGTGTTCTTAGTGTGTGCAAAGAGAGAAGGCAGAGTATATATAGAGTTGAAAATGAGTAGTGACGTAAGGTATGGTGTGATGACCCAAAAGAGGTCATCTTATGTGAATCTAATTTTTGACTATGTTACGAGACCCCGAAACCCTCTGTTAATCTCACCTCGTTGTGCGTGCCCAGCCCGGGCACGTAGCCGGGAAGCCTTTATGTGAAAACTTGATTAAGAGTTTAACTTATGATAATTAATTGAATAAAGTTGACTTTGGTCAACATTTTTTGTAAACGGACCCGGATCCGTGATTCGACGGTCCCGGAAGGTCTGTAGGAAAATATGGGACTTGGGCGTATGCCTGGAATTGAATTCTGAGGACCCAAGTCCGAGAAATAAATTTTAAAAGAAAATTGTTTTATGAAGATATTAAAGGCTTATGAACATGAATCTTTATGTGAAACTTGTGCTGTCGGGCCCGTTTTATGATTTCGGAGCCAGGAACAGGTTCAATATGTGTTATTTAAGTTATCTGTGAAATTTGGTAAGAAACGGACTTGATTTGATTGGTCTCGGATCAAAATGGGGGAATTGGAGTTAATGAAGTTTTGAGGATTTTTTTAAAGAAATTGAAAGTTGGCTTGAAAGGTGATTTTATGTTCCCGATGTCAGAATGAAATTTCGAGATCGGAAATAGTTCCGTCATGTCATTTATAACTTGTCTGCAAAGTTTTAAGTCATTCCGAGTAGTTTAGGCCGGTTCGGCGCCTTGAAGTGAATTCTAGAGTTTCAAGTTCTTAAGTTTTGATTCAATTTGGTTTTGGGGTTGAATTTTTGAGTCTCGTTGTTGTTTTCCATGTCCCGGGAGTTCGAGCGAGTCCGTATCATGAATACATACTTGTTGGTATATTTGGACGGGGGCTCGGGAGGGCCAGGTGCTTCCCGGACCCCGCACAGGACCAGAAACCAGCAAAATCCACTGCTGGTGTGGCTGCTTTTGGTGTGACCGCACCTGCGGTCTTTCAGTCGCAGATGCGAGTGCGCACCTGCGGTCCAGCCTTCGCAGGTGCGACCCCCATCGCAGGCGCGACCCTTTTTCCGCAGGAGCGGGACCGCTGGTGCGGACTCCTTCTCCGCAGGTGCGATGCCAGGGTCCCAGGCCCTTTTTCCGCGGGGGCGGTGATTTTCTCGCAGTTGCGGGACCGTACCTGCGGTCCCAAGGTCGCCGGTGCGGAAATCACTGTTGCCATCCCCTTTTAAATGTCCAAATTACGGGTTTTTCTTCACTTTACCCACCATCAACCTCCATTTGAGAGCATCCAAGTTTGGGCAGCACCTCCCATGACCACCCACTGTAAGAGGTAAGTTAAACCCCATAATCTTCTAGCTTTAACATTAATTCCTAGTTAAATTCACTACTAAATCATACAAAAATCATAGAATTAGGTAGTAATTTTAGGGTTGTCACGACCCAGAATCCTAATCCGAGTCGTGATGGCGCCCATCGACGGGGTTAGGCAAGCCAACGCAAACTACACCAAGTGCTACCCTTCCCATCTAATTAAACAAGTCAGAGATTACCAGTTATAACAACTAACGTGATACTAGCCTTGAACATACACATGGATATACATCCCAAAACCCCAAAAATATAAATACACTACGCGTGTGTGCTAGGAACTAGTGTCACGAGTGTCATGGGCAATACTGAATATACAATGACTACAACATATACAGAGTCTCTGTTTGAATGAAATGGACAGAGAAATACAACAAAAGAGCTCCAGGGTGCTGCTAGAAAGTCGCCGGGAAAGCAGCTCACCGTGAAGTATGACCACGCTATCAATATCCAGCACCGGCCTGATATTCAGACGTGCCAGCCTCCGGACCTGTACAGTCAAGTACAGAAAAGAAAAGAAAGTGCAGAATGAGTACATATTAAATAAGTATGTACCCAGTGAGTATCCCGCCTAAACTCGAAGGAGTAGTGACGAGAGGTCGACTCGATACTCACTAAGGTCCAGCAGTAATAACATATGATAGAGTATGATGAAAGACAGTAGGCATGTTAGGGAAATAAGCAACAAGTACATATACTAGAAGCAGAAGAATCCAAACAGTTACTAAACTTGAACAATAAAGCACTTTCAAAAGTAAGACCACCGAATGAAACAATAATCACAAATTCTTAGATCCGCCGTGGCGTACGGCCCGCTCCCATAAGGTACTTTCTACACTCGCAGTGGCGTACGACCCGATCCCATATTCATTTCAATATTCTTTCAACACTGCCGTGGCGTACGACCCGATCCCATATTTTTCAATTTCCTTTCAACACTGCCGTGGCGTACGGCCCGATCCCATATATTTCAATTACTTTCAACACTGCCGTGGCGTACGGCCCGATCCCATATAATTCAATTACTTTTTAATTCCGCCGTGGCATACAGCCCGCTCGCATATATTTCACAATTCTTTTCAATTCCGCCGTGGCGTACGGCCCGCTCCCATATATTTCACAGTTCTTTTCAATTCCGCCGTGGCGTACGGCCCGCTCCCATATATTTCACAATTCTTTTCAATCCCGCCGTGGCGTACGGCCCGCTCCCATATATTTCACAATTCTTTCAAATAAGCCTCAGAAGAATAACATAATGAAACATAATTTCATAGTACATATGGCGTTATAATAAATCATACGAAGCATTACAAAGAAAACATATCAGGCATTACAAGAAAAGGCATATAAGGCATTACGAGAAAAGCATACAAGGCATGATGTGGGCCTAACTACCCGGACATAACAATAATAGCCGCTACGTACGGACTCTCGTCACTTGGCGCGTACGTAGCCCCCAAACAATTTACACATAGCATATACATCACCTATGGGGACAATTCCCTCTTACAAGGTTAGAAAGGAGACTCACCTCGTGTCGAATCTACCCCTCGGACCACAATTGCGCCCGAAACTCCGAACTCTACACCCGAGGACTCGCAACTAGCCAAAAGGTATACAATAACATCAATGCATGCACAATGCGGGAAATTACCCTAGTTATTTTACTAAAATCGCTATTCTTGAAGAATTTCCAAATTCCAACCCCGGTCCCGCATGTTCAAATTCCGAAAATTCTCGAAGGGATCACTCACCCATAGCCTAAGGATCATTAATGTGTGATTTCTACTTAAATTCATGGCCTAAAACGGATAATCACAAAATCCTCAAGAACCCTAAAATTACTACCTAATTCTATGGTTTTAGATAATTTAATAGTGAATTTAACTAAGAATTAATGTTTGAAACTAGTAAAACTATGGAATTTACTTACCTCAATAACAGTGGTGGAAGGTCCCTTGAAAAGCTCTCTAAAATCTTGAAGAGGAAGATGAAAATGGAGGATCAAGGCTAAGTCCAGTGTTTTATAAAACTGCCCAGGGATTCCTTCACTGCGATCGCGACAAGGGGCCTACGATCGCGAAGGACAACTGGCCAGACCTCTGCGATCGCGGCAGAGGTCCTGCGATCGCGAAGGCCAACTGGCCAGACCTCTGCGATCGCGAAGAACAAACTCACCCGGCCCAGATGCGACTCACTGCGATCGCAAGAAACGGGATGCGATCGCGAAGGTGTGGAACCCAGACCTCTGCGATCACAAAGGGGAAGCTGCGATCGCATAGAACAATCAACAGCCCAGCAAAATCCTTCTCCGCGATCGCAAACCACCTTCTGCGATCGCAGAGAAGGAAACCAGATGGCAGAAATTTCTGGTTTTCTATCTTAGCTCCCGGGGGTCCAAAACACACACGAGCCCCTCGGGACCCCGTCCAAAAGCACCAACAAGTCTGTATTCGTGATACGGACTCGCTCAAACTCTCGGAACATGGAAAACAACAACGAAACTCAGAATTCAACCCCAAAACCAAATTGAATCTAAACTTAAGAACTTGAAATTCTAGAATTCACTTCAACGCGCCGAACCGGCCTAAACTACTCGGAATGACTTCAAATTTTGGAGACAAGTTATAAATGGAACAACGGAACTATTCCCGGTCTCGGAATTTTAATCGGACCTCGGGAACATAAACTCACCTTTCAAGCCAAATTTCAAATTCTTTAAAAACCTCAAAACTTCATTAACTCCAATCTCCTCATTTTGATCCGAAACCAATCAAATCAAGTTCGTTTCTTACCAAATTTCACCACTAGCTTGAATAACACATATTGAACCTGCTCCGGGCTCCGAAATCATAATACGGGCCCGACATCACAGGTTTCACATCAAGGTTCATTTTCATAAGCCTTTAATATTTTCATAAAACAATTTTCTTTAAAAAATTATTTCTCGGACTTGGCTCATCGAAATTCGATTCCGGGCATACGCCCAAGTCCCATATTTTCCTACGGACCTTCCGGGACTGTCGGATCACGGATCCGGGTCCGTTTACCAAAAATATTGACCAAAGTCAACTTTATTCAATTAATTACCAAAAAGTTAGCTCTTAAATCACGTTTTCACATAAAGGCTACCCGGCTACCCGCCCGGGCGGTGCACGCACATTGAGGTGAGATTCATGGAGGCTTTCGGGCCTCAGAACACAGTCCAAATTAGATGCACATAAGATGACCCCTTTTTGGGTCATCACAAGGGTTCTTGAGAATTTTGTGATTATCCGTTTTAGGCCATGAATTTAAGTAGAAATCACACATTAATTATCCTTAGGTTATGGGTGAGTGATCCCTTCGAGAATTCTCGGAATTCGATCATGCGGGACCGGGGTTGGAATTTGGAAATTCTTCAAGAACGGCGACTTTATTGAATAGCTAAGATAATTTATCACATTGTGCATGCATTGATGTATTGTATACCTTTTGGCTAGTTGCGAGTCCTCGGGTGTAGAGTTCGGAATTTCGGGCGCAATTGTGGTCCGAGGAGTAGATTCGACACAAGGTGAATCTCTTTTCTAACCTTGTAAGAGGGAATTGTCCCCATAGGTGATGTATATGCTATGTGTAACTTGTTTTGGGGATACGTACGCGCCAACTGACGAGAGTCCGTACGTAGCGGCTATTATTGTTATGTCCGTGTAGTTAGGCCCACATCATGCCTTATATGCTTTTCTCGTAATACCTGATATGTTTGTCTTGTAATGCTTTATGTGATTTATTGTAACGCCATATGTACTATGAAATTATGTTTTGCATAGTTTTATTTCTCTGAGGCTTTATGGAAAAATTGTTGAATGACAAGGAATTTGTCATGGAAAGTAAGTATTGAAAGATTATGGGATCGGGTTGTATGCCACAGCATGTTTGAGAGTGATTATGTCTATATGGTATCGGGCCGTACGCCACGGCATAGTTGAAAAGAAATTGTGAAATATATGGGATCGGGTCGTACGCCACGACAGTTTTGAAAGTAATTGAATATATATGGGATCGGCCCGTACGCCACGGCAGTGTTGAGAAATTATGAAATATATGGGATCGGGTCGTACGCCACGGCAGTGTTGAAAAGAAATTGAAATGAATATGGGATCGGGCCGTACGCCACGGCGAGTGTAGAAGGTACCTTATGGGAGCGGGCCGTACGCCACGGCGGATCTAAGAATTTGTGATTATTGTATCGTTCGGTGGTCTTACCCTTGAAAGTGCTTTATTGTTTAGTTCAGTATTTGTTTGGATTTCTTCCCTCGATATATATGCTTGTTGCTTATTTCCTTGATATGCTTACTGTATTTCATTATATTTTATCATATGTTATTACTGTTGGACCTTAGTGAGTATCGAGTCGACCTCTCGTCACTACTTCTTCGAGTTTAGGCAGGATACTCACTAGGTAAATATTTATTTAATATGTACTCATGTTGCACTTTCTTTTCTTTTCTGTACTTGACTGTACAGGTCCGGAGGCTGGTACGTCTGATTATCAGGCCGGTGCTAGATATTGATAGCGTGGTCATACTTCACAGTGAGCTGCTTTCCCAGCGACTTCCTAGCAGCACCCTGAAGTTCTTTTGTTATATTCTTTGTCCATTTCATTCAGACTGAGACCCTGTACATATTGTAGTAATTGTATATTCAGCAGTTGCCTGTGGCACTCGTGACACTAGTTCCTGGAACACACGTGGTTTATATCTTGGGTGGTTGGCTGTACATATGTTATGCGACATGTCTATTGGTTGATTTCCGCACATGTAGTTTTAGTTCACATCACCGCCATTATCATGTTTATATCTTTTTAAAATTGGTTAAAAGATGAATTTGCGTAACGGGGAATGGTAACACTTAGCGTTTCTCTATTGGCTGGCCATCGCGACCTGAATCGAGTTTTGGGTCGTGACATAAGGAGTAGTAATTTAACATAATTACAGGAGTAATATTCAGTCAGAATCAATCAAAGTCAATCAAAGACTTGGACTCCCTTTAATTAAGGAGTCAAGTTCAAACGGTGCAAATCATGGCTAAATAAGGAAAATGAATCAATTTAGAAGACTGATTTTATTAAATAGGGGCAGGGAAATCACATAGTACATAATAAAAGCGAAATACGTAGTACACAATTAAGGAAAGTCGAACTAACGCTGTATGTATAAGGTAAAGTAGGGTGCTAATTCTGAAAACCAATTGAAGGAATCTCGAATAAAAATCACAATTACATGGGATCCAATGCAATTAAGGAAAGTATCACATGAGTAAGGAAAGCATTTAAATTTTTGTGTAGAATTACACAAGATCATCTATTCACGGAAAACATCACAGGTTTTAAGGAGTTTACCCAAAGTCAGTATAAATCAATATGTGAATAATCAGTAAGGCAAACAATCAAACTTATTAGACGCTTAAACAATAGTCATTAAGCAAAACCGAGAAACCCTAAGCAACATTTATAGAACAACAGGAAATTGAAAATCATAGCAACGAGTTAGAACAAAAATCACAAAGAACACACAGATAGCTTCGTAAGAAACGAATATACATAGTCGTGTAATAAAGGACATACTAGAAAATTAGGGTTATAACACAACAGTTCAGACAACAAGGAAAGCATGAGGTACTCGTTCAAACATAGTAGAGATTGCTAAAAAAAATCAAAGAAGACTTGCTTGCAAACAGGGTTAAGAAACCCTAAATTTGAAATTAAAAAGAAATTAAATTTTTCAGAGAAAAAGTGTAGAAAAGTTTCATAACATTGCAGATCTAGAGTAGATCTTAAAGAAAAGGTTGAAATATAGAAGATTAGGGTTCCGTGGAACCCAAAGAAGAGGGAAAACCTCGTAGATGGCACCGGCTTAGCCGGAATGGCTGTGAATCTTACTCAGACGGTCGGGGAGGCCGGAAAAGTACAAGGGATCATGGGAAGGTAAAAGAACCGCTCCGAGCTCGCCTGAGGACCTTAGGATATCACTGGACGGGTGAAAGGCAAGTAGATGACCAGGGGGTTATGGAAACTAGGTTTCCGGTGAGAATCCACTGGAGAAGACGAACAAAAACCACCGGAGAAGACGAAGTCAAGGAGACTTCTAGAGAGTCATAGAGAGAGGTAAAGAGATAGAGAGAGGAATCGTCTCGAAGGAAATGAGATGGAGGGGGGTAAGTTTGAATTAAATTAGAAAAGTTTAATATGGACCGTTGATCAGATTTGATCAACGGTCGAGATTGAGCCCAGGTTGGGCCGGGTATAAACTGGTTTGGGCTGGGTAGGAGTTAAAATCTGATAGGTTGGGGGTCTGAATTTGGCTAGAATTTAAATAGGAATAGGTTAGATGTTAAATACCCAATTAAATAGGATAATTAATTAAAATAGCTAATAATTGTAAATAAAAATGAAATTAAAACCAAATAAATGAAATTAAGATAATTAACTATTATAAAAATATAAAAATGATTAGTTGTTTATTTAAAAATGGTATAAATGCGTATTTGTGCTATTATTGCAAACATTGCTGAAATTAACTAAATAATGCAAATATTGGCTAATTTATGAAATAATCAAATCCTAAGGGAATTAAAATAGGACATAAATAACATATTGAGTTAGAAAATGATTTGAAATTATTTATAACATCGTTTATGAATAATTATGGAACAAAAAATATTAAATAAACAGGAAACTAATTTGATAAAAATACAGAAAATTATGGAAGAATATCGATTACTGTAGAGAGTGATTTTGAAGGTATATATGCAAATTTGAAAATAGTCTGGGAAAAATTGGGTATCAACAATATAAAATAAACATACAAGCATGGTTTCTACCCATATCTATACTAAGCATGCATAACCCCACCCGTTTCACTATCCAACCCCATGATTATCTTTACAATTAATTATTACAGACCAGCATTGCACAAATTACATAAGTAGATAAGAAAATCAAGAAGTTACACTATAGGGAGCCTAACAATAGACCCAAATCTCCATATCCAGCAATGCCATATGCCATGACCTTTCCCAACCCAGGTGTGTCAGAGTTCCTAAGGACCTCAGAGGATCTCAGGCAGTGCTCACACCCAGGTACCCCAGCCAGGAATGAGTAGGTGCAGTGTGGAATGCTAGCCTTGTGTGTCAGAGTTCAATAGGTACTCAAATGGTCCCCAAGGGAGTGCTCACACGAAGGGGGCTGAACTTAGAAACTAGGAGTTGTGAGATGTGCTCATAGTTTTTTGAAGCAGTTGAGTTGAAAAGAGTTTTCTAACATAATTGTTTTCAAAAATAGCTTTAGAGAACAACATAAGAGTTTGTTTTATGAAACTAGTTTGAAGAGGAAAAGAGACAGGACAACCAGCAACTTAGAAAACATACATAGTTCAGGAAACAAACACCAACAAGGAAAAGGGAATTGGGGACAAGTAATACATCTGTGAAAGCATAGTAGCACATAGGTTAACTTCAGAGAAGTCTTACAGAACTTACCTAGTTACAACAATGATCTATCACAAATGTTCATGCCAAAGAGTTTAATAGCATTAGATTGAGGGGGGGGGGTGCCAGACAGAGTTACACATTAGGTTCAAAGGAAAGGTTCAGGATTACATAGTAACTAGGTATCATGAGTACATGTTTGTAATGTCAAGAATCAGGGTGAGGGGTAAGGCAGGTTCATAATAGAACATATAAGAAAAGTACTGGACATGCTGAACTGAAGGGAACAGAGATCACCCAGACAAGTAGCCATGCTAAACATAGAGGGAAAGAGAGATCACATAGACAGACTAGACATGCTAAACATAGGGGGAAAGAGAGATCACATAGACAAGTAGACATGCTAAACATAGAGGGAAAGAGAGATCACATAGACAGACTAGACATGCTGAACTAAAGGGAGATCACATTGAAAGACTAGACATGCTAATTGCAAGGCAAACAGCAGAACCACAAGTAGAAGCATAAGAGACATAGAAGGAATCTTAATACAAACAGAAACATATCTTTTAGATGTTGTAGGCTTAAACTTAAACCATACCAGTTGAATGAGAGAAATGAAGAACAACAAAGTGAAGAGAGGCAGAGCAGTAGTGTGTAGATGCAACAGATTAGTAGGGCAGCAGAGCAATAGCACATTAAAATCACTCAATTTTGTCTTGCAGCCAACTAAGTTGCAAGTAACAGCAAGAGAAGCAAGATAATATGTGTGTGTGTAAGAGAGAGCTTAGAACAATGTGTCTTATTCCTGTGTGTGTTGGTCCCTTATGCTAAAGAGGGAGTAGGGTATTTATAGTTTTGAAAATGAGTAGTGAAATAAGGTAAGGAGTAATAGTTTAACATAGTTATAGAAATAATGTTCAATTAGAATCAATTAAAGACCTGGACTCCCTTTAATTAAGGAGTCATAGTTCAAACGACACAATTAGAGTTAAATAAGGAAACAAATCAACTGTAAACTGACCTTTACCATAACAGGAGTAGTAAAGTATATAGAAAGCAATTAAGTCTAGGTACATAACACATAATTAGGGAAAGTATATGTCAAACAAATCAACAGCATATTCGTGCACAAAAATAAGGTATAGTATAATTTAGTTTTGAAAATTAGTCACAAGAATCACGACTAGAATTGAAAATCACAGGGACTCAATATTAACTAAAGAAAGTATACACAAACAAGGAAATAATTCAAAAATCAGTACAGAATTACAAGGAAAATACACAAAATCACAGATTCAGGGAAGTTATCACAGATCTGAGGAGATTACACAAAATCAGTATAAGTTTTTATGTGAATAATCAATAAGGAAAATAGTTAGACCTATTAAACGTTAAACAACATGTATTGAAAGAAATCAGAGAAACCTTAAGCAAGCATTTGGAGAAATAGTAGAAGATTGAAACCTTAACAACAAGTTAAAGAGAAAATCACAAAGAATACATAGATAGTTTCATAAGAACAAACACGCAGGAACATAAAGTCAAGGCATCCTAGAAAATTAGGCCTTTTTAGCATAATAACTTAGAGAACAAGAAAAGCATAAGAGAATCGTTTAAACATAGTAGAAAACACTTAAATTTGGAAGAAGAATCGTTTATGAAAGGGGTTAAGAAACCCTAGTTTTTGAAATGAAAGATCGTTAAAGATGAAGGTTTTTTCAGAGAAGAACATGTAAAAAGGCTTCGTAACATCGTAGATCTAAAGAAGATTTAGAGGAAATCGAAAAGACATAGCGTTAGGGTTTCGTGGAACCTAGAGTAGTAGGAAAAACCTCAAAGACGTCGTCAGCTTAAGCCGAAAAGGTTGTAGTTCTTACTTAAACGGCCGGGGGAGGCCGGAAAGTGGCATGGGGACCATGAGAGGTGAGTGAACCGCTCCAGGTTTGCCTGAGGGCTTTAGGGTATCACTGGGCCGGTGCAAGGAGGATAGATAACCAGGAGATGATGAGGAACAATGGTTTCCGGTGAGAGAACCAGCCGGAGAAGACGAACGGAATCCATCGGAGGAGAGAAACCATGGAAGCTTCTAGAGAGAAGCAGAGAGGAACAGAGAGAGATAGAGAGAGGATGAGAGGTGAGAAATGAGGGGTCGGTCAAGGTGGTAGTTGGGGTTTAATTATTGTAACGTTGATCTGGACCGTTGATCTTATTTGATCAACGGTTCAGATCAGGTGTGGGGTTGGATCGAGTAGGATATTAGTTGGGCTGGGTTATAGAGTGGGTTTTGGGTCAGGTGGGGTTGGGTTAAAGATTGGATATAGTTTAAATAAAAATGGGCTAAATGTTAATATCCTAAACAAATAAGATAATTAATTAATTAAAATAGATGATAATTGTGTAAGATGAAATTAAACCAAAATAAATGAAATTAATATAGTTAACTACTATACAAATATAAAATGATTAGTTGCTTTTAAAAATTATATAAATGTATATTTGTGCTATTATCGCAAAGTTGCTGAAATTAGCTAAATAATGCCAATATTGGTTAATTTGCGAAACAATTAAATTCTAATGGAGCTAAATAGGATTATGAATAACATATTGAGAAAGAAGATGTCTTGAAATCGTTTACAATATCATATATGCATAATTATGAATAATTATGGAACATAAAATATTATATAAACAGGAAAATAATTTGATAAAAATACGGAAAATTATGGAAATTATCAATTACTGTAAAGAGTGATTTTGAAGGTATATATGCAAATTTGAAAATAATTTTGAGGAAAAATTGGGTATTAACAGTTGACAGATCATCTGGCATAAAATCCTGTGGGTGGAGAATACAAACCACTGAAAACGTATTTTCTCGATGAAGAGGTATCATTCGTAGGAGAATATAACACCGAAACCTATGATGGTTGGAGAATGTTCTTCGATGGAGCTGCAAACTTCATATATGTGGGCATTGGAGCTATTTTAGTGTCAGAAACATGTCAACACTATCCAGTATCCGCAAAGCTCAGGTTCACATGTACCAATAATATGGCAGAAAATGAGGCTTGCTTCTTAGGACTAAGTAGGCCATTGATAAGGACATTCAGGAACTGTTGGTAATTGGTAATTCAAACCTTTTGGTACATCAGGTTCAAGGGGAATGGACTACAAATAATACCAAACTATTGTCGTATTTGTACTAGGTAGAAGAATTGATGAAGAGATTCACAAAGATAGAGTTCAAACATTTTCCAAGAATCTAGAATGAGTTCGCAGATGCATTGTGTGATGACCCAAAAAAGGGGTCATCTTATGTGCATCTAATTTTAACTGTGTTTCGAGGCCCCGAAAGCCTCCATTAATCTCACCTCGATGTGCGTGCGCATAGCCGGGAATCCTTTATGTGAAAACTTGATTGAGAGTTAATTTTTTTATAAATTAATTGAATAAAGTTGACTTTGGTCAACATTTTTTGTAAACCGACCCGGATCCGTGATT
Organism: Nicotiana undulata; assembly: GCA_005239495.1. Lineage (NCBI taxonomy): Eukaryota > Viridiplantae > Streptophyta > Magnoliopsida > Solanales > Solanaceae > Nicotiana > Nicotiana undulata. The sequence goes on along the minus strand of ML270461.1, from coordinate 77,716 downwards.
CGACAGTCCTGGAAGGTCCGTAGGGAAATATGGGACTTGGGCGTATGTCTGGAATCGAATTCCGAGGACCCAAGTCCGAGAAATGAATTTTTAAAGAAAATTATTTTATGAAAATATTAAAGGCTTATGAAAATGAACCTTGATGTGAAACCTATGCTGCCGGGCCCGTATTATGATTTCAGAGCCCGGAACAGGTTCAATATGTGTTATTTAAGATATCTGTGTAATTTGGTAAGAAACGGACTTGAATTGATTGGTTTCGCATCAAAATAAGAAAATTGGAGTTAATGAAGTTTTGAGGATTTTTAAAGAATTTGAAATTTGGCTTGAAAGGTGATTTTATGTTCCCGAGGTCCGAATGAAATTCCGAGACCGGGAATAGTTCTGTCATCTCATTTATAACTTGTCTGCAAAATTTGAAATCATTCTGAGTAGTTTAGGCCGGTTCGGCGCATTGAAGTGAATTCTAGAATTTCAAGTTCTTAGTTTTGATTCAATTTGGTTTTGGGGTGGAATTTTATGTTTCGTGGTTGTTTTCCATGTTCCAGAAGTTCGAGAGAGTTTGTATCATGAATACATACTTGTTGGTATATTTGGACGGGGGCTCGGGTGGGCCCAGGTGCCTCTCGAACACCACACAAGGCAAAAAACCAGCTAAAACAACTGTTGGTGCAGCTGTTGCTGGTGTGACTGCAGGTGCGGTTGCCCAGCCGCAGGTGCGGGACCGCTCCTGCTATCCCATCCTCGCAGGGGTGGATCCTCCGCTGGTGCGGAACAAATTCCGCAGGAGCGGCTCCGCTGGTGCGGAAACCCCTCCGCAGGCGCGACCTCAGCCCCCTTGCCCAAAGTCCGCAGGTGCGAGCTCCAGGCCGCAAGAGCGGGACCGCTGGTGCGGACTTCTTCCCGCAGGTGCGATGCCAGGGTCCCAGGCCCTTTTTTCGCAGGGGCGGTGATTTTCTCGCAAGTGCGGGACCGCACCTGCAGTCCCAAGGTCGCAGGTGCGGAAATCACTGTTGCCAGCCCCTTTTAAATGTCCAAATTACGGGTTTTTCTTCATTTTACTCACCATCAACTTCCATTAAAGAGCATTCAAGTTTGGGCAGCATCTCCCACGACCACCCACTGTAATAGGTAAGTTAAACCCCATAATCCTCTAGCTTTAACATTAATTCCTAGTTAAATTCACTACTAAATCATCTAAAAATCATCGAATTAGGTAGCAATTTTTAGGGTTCTTGAGGATTTTGTAACTTCCCATTTTAGGCCATGAATTCAAGTAGAAATCACACCTTAGTGATCCTTAGGCTATGGGTGAGTGATCCCTTCGAGAATCTTCGAAATTCGATCATGAGAGACCGGGGTTGGAAATTAGGAATTCGTCAAGAATGGCTATTTTATTGAATAACTAGGATAATTTCTCACATTGTGCATGCGTTGATCTAATTTCACACATTTTGACTAGTTGCGAGTCCTCAGGTATAGATTTCGGAGTTTCGGGCGCAATTGTGGTCTAATGGGTAGATTCGACACGAGGTGAATCTCCTTTCTAACCTTGTAAGAGGGAATTGTCCCCATAGGTGATGTATATGCTATGTGTAAATTGTTTGGGGGCTACGTACGCGCCAAGTGACGAGAGTCCGTACGTAGCGGCTATTATTGTTATGTCCGGGTAGTTAGGCCCACACCATGCCTTGTATGTTTCTCGTAATGCTTTACATGCTTTCTCGTAATGCCTTGTACGCTTTTCTTGTAATGCCTTAAATATGTTTTTCTCGTAATGCCTTATATGTTTTCCTTGAAATGCTTCATATGAATATTTGTGACGCCATATGTACCAAGAAACTATGCTTTAGCATCGTGTTATTCTTCCAAGGCCTTATGGTAAGTAGAAATTGTGAAAATATATGGGATCGAGCCGTACGCCACGGCAGTGTTGAAAAANTTTTCTGTACTTGATTGTACATGTCCGGAGGCTGGTACATCTGATTATCAGGCCGGTGCTAGATATTGATAGCGTGGTCATACTTCACGGTGAGCTGCTTTCCCGGCAACTTCCTAGCATCACCCTGGAGTTCTTTTGTTATATTCTCTGTCCATTCATTCAGACTGAGACCCTTTATATATTGTAGTCATTGTATATTCAGTAGTTGCCTGTGGCACTCGTGACACTAGTTCCTGGCACACACGTGGTGTACATTCTGGGTGGTTGGTTGTACATATGTTATGCGACATGCCTATTGGTTGATTTTCCGCACTTGTAGTTTTATTTCACATCACCGCCATTATCATGTTTATATCTGTTTAAAATTTGTTAAAAGATGAAATTTGCGTAACGGGGAATGGTAAAACTTAGTGTTTTCTATATTGGCTGGCCTAACCTCGTCGTTGGGCGCCATCGCGACCTGAATCGATATTTGGGTCGTGACAACGTGGTACCAAAGCCCCAGGTTCACGAAAGTCTCACGAGTCACGGGAAGGCCCAGTATAGTCTTGTGGATCGGTACGGAGACGTCTGTACTTATCTTCAGGAGGCTATGGGGTGTTAGGAAACTTCCCTTTATTCATATCCTGTCGTGCAATCTATGATGTACTCAAACTTATTCTTCTATTCTCTCACAGATGGTGAGGACGCGTGCATCCAATGTTCCTGGTCCGGGAGAGGCCGCTGCCCCGGCTGCCCAAGGTCGGGGTAGAGGCAGGGGTAGAGCACCTGCTCGAGGCAGGGGACGAGGGCGTCCCAGAGCTACACCAGTGGCACCACCAGAGGACCCTATTATGGAGGAGCAGGATGAGGTGCCTCCAGTAGCACCTGCTCCAGTGGATTTCATGACGGGGCCAGGCTTCCAGGAGGTCATGGGCCGTATGCTAAGATTCATGGAGACTATGTCTCACGCTGGTTTATTTCCAGCCGACCCTGCTACTTCTCAAGCAGGAGGGGGATCCCAGACTCCTACCGCTCAGGCAGCAGCAACACGTCATACCCCGGGCATACCGCCCGTGGGAGGGGTCCAGCCTGTAGTTGCAGAGGGTGACCAGTAGAAGATGTTGGATAGGTGGACCCGACTCCACCCTCCAGTATTCGGGGGTGAGCGGGGAGAGAATGCCCAGGATTTTATTGATAGGTGCAGGGATAGACTGCACAACATGAGGATTTTGGAGTCCCATGGAGTGGATTTCACCACATTTCAGTTAGAGGGCAGAGCTCGCAGGTGGTGGCAGTCATATATTCTCAGCAGGCCAGCAAATTCTCCTCCTGTCACCTGGGATCAGTTCGCTCAGTTATATCTAGACAGATACATTCCACTTTCTGAGAGGGAGGAGCTACGGGGTCAGTTTGAGCGACTAGAGTAGGGGCAGATATCAGTGATTGATTCCGAGGCTAGATTCTCCGAGTTATCTCGCAATGACCTTATGATATTGCCTACTGATGCCGAGAGGGTGCGGCGGTTTATGGCAGGCTTGCATCCAGGTATTAGGGCCTTTATGGCCAGAGAGGTAGAGATGGGTACCCCATACCAGCTTGTAGTCGAGATAGCCCGACGGATTGAGGGATACCGTATGAGGAGCAGGGAGCATGGTCAGCCAGGTCAGCAGGACAAGAGGGCCAGGTTCACAAGTGACTTCAGGGTTGACCCAGCTAGGGGTAGAGGTCAGTTCGGAGGCGGCCAGTTCAGTATGCCCTCATATTCAGCACCTCCACTACCTCCCAGGGGTATTTCAACGAGGCCTTAGTTCGGTGCTATGCCAGAGCGTTCCTATCGTCCCCCAGCCACCCAAGGTGCACCCAGCAGTTATTCCAGTCATCAGAGATCCTCTAGTTCCTATTTTAGTGCCTTACCAGAGGGTTCACACCGCCCTCCAGCTTTATCAGGGTTCTTCCTCTTTCGGGAAGCGGGCTGTAGCACCAGGAGGTTGTTTCGAGTGTGGGGAGCCGGGTCATACGCGTAGGTTTTGTCCCAAGTATCGGGGCAAGGCAGTGCAGCAGAGTTATAAGCCTAGGAGTTGAGCACCAGCAGTCCGGCCGCCTCAAGGTGGAGGACAGGTCGACAGGGGTCGTCCTAGAGGGGGTGGCCAGTCAGGAGGAGGTCAGTGAGTTCCTGTTCACTCTGGGGGAGTTCAGTCTTCAGGAGCCTCCGTCAGATTTTATGCCATTCCGTCCAGGTCAGATGCAGTGGCCTCAGACGCCATAATCACAGGTATTATCTCAGTATGTGGTAGGGAGGCTTCGGTACTATTTGATCCAGGATCCATGTATTCATATATCTCCTTACTATTTGCTCATTTTCTGGATATCCCTTGTGAGTCCTTGTGTTCTCCTATATATGTGTCCACTCATGTGGGTGATTCTGTTGTTGTAGACCGAGTCTATTGGTCTTGTGTGGTCACTTTCTGCGGTTTCGATACTAGAGTAGATCTTTTATTGCTGGATATGATGGATTTTGAGGTTATCCTAGGCATGGATTGGATATCTCCTTATCATGCTGTGTTAGATTGCCATGCCAAGACAGTCACTTTAGCCATGCCTGAGTCGCCTAGACTAGAATAGAGAGGTTCTTCCGTTAGTACCTCCAGCCGGGTTATTTCCTTCATAAAGGCTCGGCATATGGTCGAGAAGGGTTGTTTGGGCTACCTTTTTTATGTGTTGAACACCACCGCCGAGTCTCCTACCATTGATTCAGTGCCTGTTGTTCGAGAGTTTCCGGATGTCTTTCCTTCGGATCTTCCAGGCATGCCTCCAGATCGAGATATTGACTTATGTATTGATTTGGCTGNCATTTCGTACCAGGTATGGCCATTATGAGTTCCTGGTGATGTCCTTTGGTTTAACTAATTCCCCAACAACATTCATGGACTTGATGAATAGGGTATTCAGACCGTATATTGATTCCTTCATCATCGTTTTCATTAATGACATCTTGAATTACTCCCGGAGCCTGAGTGAGCATGAGCAGCACTTGAGAGTTGTGCTCCAGACCTTGCGGGAACAGAAGTTGTATGCTAAGTTCTCCAAGTGTGAGTTCTGGTTAGATTCCGTGGCATTTTTGGGGCATGTGGTATTCGGAGAAGGTATCAAGGTGGATCCTCAGAAGATTGAGGCAGTTCAGAGTTGGCTGCGTCCTACTTCAGCTACAGAGATCATGAGTTTCTTGGGACTAGAAGGTTATTATCACCGATTCGTGGAGGGGCTCTCCTCTATTGCAGCCCCACTAACCAGATTGACTCAGAAGAATGCCCTGCTTCGGTGGTCCGGCGAGTGTGAGGCGAGCTTTCAGAAGCGCAAGTCAGCTTTGACCTGAACACCAGTTTTGTCATTGCCTTCCGATCTGGGATGTATACTGTGTATTGCGACGCTTCACGCGTCGGGTTGGGGTGTGTGCTGATGCAGGATGGCAGGGTTATTGTTTATGCTTCGCGACAGCTGAAGGTTCATGAAAAGAATTACCCTGTGCACGATTTGGAGTTAGCGGCGATTGTTCATGCTTTGAAGATATGGCGGCATTATCTATATGGTGTATCTTGTGAGTTCTATACTGACCACGGCAGCCTACAATACTTGCTTAAGCAGAGGGACCTTAACTTGAGGTAGCGGAGGTGTCTTGAGTTGTTAAAAGATTATGATCTCACTATTTTATATCACCCGGGCAAGGCGAATGTAGTGGCAGATGCTTTGAGGAGGAGGGCAGCGGGTATGGGTAGCTTGGCCTACATTGCAGCAGAGGAGAGACCCTTAGCCTTGGACATTCTGTCCCTGTCCAATCGCCTTGTGAGATTGGACCTTTCAGAGCCTCGTCGAGTTTTGGCTCATGTAGTTGCTCAGTCTTCATTGTTGGGGGAGATTAAGGCTCGACAGTTTGATGATCCATGCCTTGCAGAGCTTCGGGATGCAGTGGTCCAAGGCAGGGCCAAGGAGGTTACTTTAGGCGAGGATGGTGTCTTGAGGCTCCAGGGCCGTTTATGTGTTCCTAATATTGATGGCTTGAGGAAGAGAATTTCGGAAGAGGCCCACATTTCTCGATATTCTGTTCATCCGGGTGCGACAAATATGTACCGTGATTTGAAGCAGCACTATTGGTGGAGGCGGATGAAGAAAGGTATAGTGCAGTTTGTGGCTAGGTGTCTCAATTGTAAGCAGGTCAAGTACGAGCACCAGAGGCCTATTTCAGCAGATGCCCATTCCTGAGTGGAAATGGGAGCGCATCACCATGGACTTTGTGGTTGGGTTGCCTCGGACTTTGCGGAAGGTTGACGCGGTTTGGGTCATTGTGGATAGGTTGACCAAATCGGCGCATTTCATTCCTGTGGCTACTACTTATACTACGGAGAGGCTGGCCCAGATTTATGTTCGGGAGATAGTCCGGTTGCACGGTGTGCCGGTGTCCATTATATCAGATCGAGGTCCTCAGTTCACCTCGCATTTCTGGAGAGCAGTGAGATGGGCACTCAGATAGATCTCAGCTCAGCATTTCACCCTCAGACTGATGGTCAGTCGGAGCGTACAATTCAGATTTTGGAGGATATGCTCAGGGCTTGTGCGATTGATTTTGTCGGTCAATGGGACCAGTTCTTGCCTTTGGCAATGTTTGCATACAATAACAGTTATCCGTCCAGCATCGAGATGGCTCCATTCGAGGCTTTATATGGTCGGCGATGTCGTTCTCCGATTGGGTGGTTTGAGCCTAGCGAGGCCCAACTATATGGTACAGATCTGGTGAGAGATGCCTTGGAAAAGATGAAGATTATTCAGGAAAGGCTCTGCACAACTCAGTCCAAACAGAAGAGTTACGCGGATCAGCGGGCGCGTGATGTAGCATTTATGGAGGGAGATAAGGTTATGTTGAAGATTTCTCCGATAAGGGCGTTATGAGATTCGGGAGAAGGGGCAAGCTGAGCCCCAGGTTTATTGGCCCTTTCGAGGTGTTGAGGCGAGTCAAGGAGGTTGTTTATGAGCTCGCTTTACCTCCCGCCTTATCGAGAGTTCATCCGGTATTTCATGTATCCATGCTCCGGAGATATCATGCCGATTTCTCTCACGTGATTGATTTCAGCACTATTCAGTTAGATGAGAAGTTAGGCTTCGAGGAGGAGCCAGTTGCTATTATTGATAGGCCGGACCGCCAGTTGAGGTCTAAGAGAGTTTATGCCGTAAAGGTCTAGTGGAGGAGCCAACCAGTCGGTGAGGCGACTTGGGAGTCCGAGGAGGACACGCGGAGCAGGTATCCACAGCTATTCGGCACCAGGTACGGCTCTACGTCCGTTCGAGGACGAACGTTTTTTTTAGAGGGGAGATTGTGATGACCCAAAAAGGGGGTCATCTTATGTGCATCTAATTTTGATAGTGTTCCGAGGCCCCGAAAGCCACCATTAATCTCACCTCGATGTGCGTGCGCAGTCTGGGCGCGTAGCCGGGAAGCCTTTATGTGAAAACTTGATTGAGAGTTAATTTTTTGATAAATTAATTGAATAATGTTGACTTTGGTGAACATTTTTGGTAAACAGACCCGGATCCTTGATTTGGCGGTCCAGGAAGGTCCGTAGGAAAATATGGGACTTGGGCGTATGCCCGGAATCGAATTCCGAGGACCCAAGTCCGAGAAATGAATTTTTAAAGAAAATTATTTTATGAAAATATTAAAGTCTTATGAAAATGAACCTTGATGTGAAACATGTGCTGCCGGGCCATTATGATTTCGGAGCCCGGAACAGGTTCAATATGTGTTATTTAAGATATTTGTGAAATTTGGTACGAAACGGACTTGAATTGTTTAGTTTCGAATCAAAATGAGAAAATTGGAGTTAATGATGTTTTGAGGATTTTTAAAGAATTTGAAATTTGGCTTGCAAGGTGATTTTATGTTCTTAAGGTCCGAATGAAATTCCGAGACCGAGAATAGTTCTGTCATGTCATTTATAACTTGTCTGCAAAATTTGAAGTCATTCCGAGTAGTTTAGGCTGGTTCGGCGCATTGAAGTGAATTCTAGAATTTCAAGTTCTTGGCTTTGATTCAATTTGGTTTTGGGGTAGAATTTTGAGTTTCGTGGTTGTTTTTCATGTTCCGGAAGTTCGAGCGAGTCCTTTCATGAATACAAACTTGTTGGTATATTTGGATGGGGGCTCGGGTGGGCCCAGGTGCCTAGCGGACACCACACGAGGCCAAAACCAAGCTAAAACAACTGCTGGTACAGCTGTTGCTGGCGTGACCGTAGGTGCAGTTGCCCAGCCGCAGGTGCAGGACCGCTCCTGCGATCCCAGCCTCGCAGGTGCGGATCCTCCGCTGGTGCGGAATAAATTCCGCAGGAGCGGGTCCGCTGGTGCGGAAACCCCTCCGCAGGCGCGACCTCAGCCCCCTTGCCCAAAGTCCGCAGGTACGAGCTCCAGGCCGCAAGAGAGGGACCGCTGGTGCGGACTCCTTCCCGCAGGTGCGATGCCAGGGTCCCAGGCCCTTTTTCCACAGGGGCGGTGATTTTCTCGCAGGTGCGGGACCGCACCTGCGGTCCCAAGGTCGCAGGTGCGGAAATCACTGTTGCCAGCCCCTTTTAAATGTCCAAATTACGGGTTTTTCTTCATTTTACTCACCATCAACTTCCATTAGAGAGCATCCAAGTTTGAGCAGCACCTCCCACGACCACCCACTATAAGAGGTAAGTTAAACCCCATAATCCTACATTAATTCCTAGTTAAATTCACTACTAAATCATCTAAAAATCATCGTATTAGGTAGTAATTTTTAGGGTTCTTGAAGATTTTGTAACTTTCAATTTTAGGCCATGAATTAAAGTAGAAATCACACCTTAGTGATCCTTAGGCTATGGGCGAGTGATCCCTTCGAGAACCTTCGGAATTCGGTCATGATAGACCGGGGTTGAAATTGGGAATTCGTCAAGACCACTGCTTGACTGACTTCATTTTGATGTTTTGTAGGCACTTTAACTAAAACAATGGACCCGAACGCATACCAAACTGCTCCACACAACTCTGAAATTGAGGCGGAGGCTGGAGGACATTATGATGAGTACCGGTTCATGTCGGCTGCCTGTCAACGCCGATACTATGACCACCTCCACGCCAAGAAATTGGTACTTGAGTGAGGAATTGCTGAGGACAAATAGGGCGAGAAGCTCCTAGATATCTATGCTCGGCTGGTATCTACCGGCTGGACGTGCTTCATTCCCACTCCGTGCAAGGCAAACGAGACATGGGTTAGGGAGTTTTATGCAAATCTCAGGCGTGCAACCTTTAACAATCCTTACCTCATCATAAGAGGGAAACCAGTGAGGTTCGGGGTGGAGGAAATAAATGCAGTTCTCGGGATTCCAAGCCACCCAAAGGAGCCAGTAGTAGAGAAGGATCACTGTGAAAACTCGGCATGGCTGGTGTCAAAATTGTACCCTTAGAGTGTAAGACCACAGTGGGCAAACAAGAGGAAGGGATTGAAGTCAACTGACTTCACAACCGAGGCAAAGATATGGCTATATATACTGAGCAACAGAGTGTCCCCCAGTGGGAATGTTACAGATGTGTCTTACACCAAAGCCTTGATTATTGCCTGCCTGATGGATGGTATTCCAGTGAACCCGGTCCATTACATTTTGAGTGAGATGCAACAGTTCGTGCTTGACGATGGGCCAGGGTTACTATTTCCTTCTTTGATCACTGAGTTAAGCCGGCAGGCACAGGTCGAGGAGCGCCCACAGATCATTGGGTGCCCGCTGACAAACCCTTCCAGTCGTTGAGAGTCCAGGTAGAGGGTGGTGCAGTGACGAGCAAGAAAAGGAAGGTCACCACCACCACTACCGCAGTTGGATACTCCTCGCAGCCGTCTACATCAGAGGGTCCTTTTAGGGAGATGAACTCCCAGTTTACCATCCTACGGGACCTAGTGTCCAAGCTCCCTACTGGACCTCCACTTCTCAGCCTCAGCCTCCACAGGATTACTACTTTAGGGCTGAGATGAAGAAGTACTTTGACACTCAGGACACGATGGCTGCATCTCTGACACAGCTCGACTTTGCCTACACTAGCCTTGCCAAGGCACACGTTGACCTTCAGACGTCATTTGACAAGGAGAAGGAGAGGAACAAGAAGAAAGGTAAACTCCTAATCAAAGTGTGGAGGGGGGTCAAGGCAATCTTCCGGTGGGGGAAGCCGAGCAAGAAGCTGCCAGTTGTAGATGCTGAGGATAACGAGCAATACTCGTTCATGACCGATGCGGAGGACGCAAATGATGATGATGATGATGATGATGATGATGATGACGAGACCTCTCAGAAGCATTGACCAGCTATTTCCCCTACAGTCTGCTAGTCTGATGCAGACCTCTGGGAGACCCTCAAACTTTGCTATTTATTTTAATATGGTGCAGTGGGGACACTGCAATATTTTTAGTTGGGGGTGGATGTTGCACATTGTATCTATGTATGACTTTGTGGATGATATTGTCTTTATTGCCCTTTCCGGGCTTTTCTGTTATTTATTAATACTTTGTGTCCTTGCCGGGCTTATTATGGAGGATGCCAAATGATTTTTTCTAAACTTGGTGATTGGTTCATTTTTCTTTAGTAGTTGGTTTTATTTTTAGATTTTTAGTTTTATTTTTAGTAGTTGGTCTGTGTTCCGTAATAATACTTCCTTGGGTTTTCTTCATGCTACGGTTCTTTCCCAAGGAACAACTTTTGAAGTGAACCGCGTGACTTGTCCATATGATAGACGGTGTGACAACCTTCTTAAGGGAATTAGTCTTGTTTTGCTAGGAAAAGACTTTTGGATTATTTGGTACTAAAGAAATTAATCTCTTGTATGTGAACTAAGAATACCCCCGAAATTTGATTTTGAATGAAAACAAGTAAGTTGCATAGTGAAGGATAATTGTTGTGATAAATTCTTGGCTCTTTTAGTGACTCTTTGCATACTAGTTCGAAAATAATGCACTAAACTCCTAAAAAAAAATGAAATTGATCCATCTTGATTAATTCATGTGCCATGTGTGTTAGTGCTTGTATAAATAAATCTTGTGCTTACTTCCATCATCTAGAACTTGCCCGGTTAGTTTTTCAATGCTAATGATAATTATGTTTGGTTGGAGATATGACCTTAGGCATTCTTTGTGTTATTTGAAAACCCCGTTAACCTTTCGAGCCACCATTGTAAAGATATTATCACTAGTTACCCCATTTGAGCCTTGAACTTTTTCTTTGGTCACCTTATTAAAAACCTTTCCCTTTTTGCAAAATAATTCCTCTTTTGAACCCGTCCCTCCTTGAATATTGAGAATGAGGCTTAAAGCCTAAGTTCGGGGTGTAGTGTCAAAGTGGAAATGGGTAAGGTTGTACATTGAGTGCAAAATATATACCTCAAAAGATTCTTTTGAAATTATTCAAGCTCCAAAAGAAAAATACAAAAAACAAAAGGGAAGAAAAAGAAAAAGAAAAAGTACATATATGTAAATAAATATGGGAGATTTGAATAAATTTAGTGAGGTATTTAAAGTGGTTCTATGTTGGCAACTAGATGCGAATGAGGCTAGGTGGTTTGCAAAGAAAAAAAATACGAAAAGAAAGGAAAATGTGAGTAGTGTTCAAGGAGGGTGTAGTCATTTTACCAAATGCATATCCTACATTTCCCTAAACCTACATTACAAGCCTAAAAAAGTCCTTATGGGATCTCCAACTGGATGTTTTTAAATATGCGATGAATTAAAATAAGGGCAAGCCTATGACATGATTGGTTGTAACACTTGAAATTCTTTGTGAGTGTGAGTGTTTTTTTTAAATATGTCCCTTTTGTCGTCATTGTAAATATTGTGAGTTGGGACTTTACTTCTCCCTTGTGAGGGCGCATGAATTAGGATTGAACGGTGAAATTGATATATTCAAAAAAAAAATTGAACGAGTTGAGCATTTGTAGTAGAGTAGTGTTGTCGAGTCACTTCTTGAGGCTTTTTCTTGTCACTTGATTATTTTTGAAACTTCCTTGCACTTCTTGAAGTTATTTTTAAATTAGGGGGTTATTCGGTTAAGATGCATACTTGAGCCTAATTATTAGTACCAACCAAATCCATAAGTTTAATGCTTAGTTGTAGAATGTGACGTGTGAATAAGAGCAATGCAATTTGTGTTTGAAATAGTAGAACCTCGTCGAGTTATTATTTTTGATTTGCTTGAGGACAAGCAAAAGTTCTAAGTTGGGGGTGTTGATGAGTGGTGATTTTACCACTCATTTTGTCCTCTTTTCATTAGATTTTGCTTCGTTCAAAGGTAACTTGAGGTCGTTTATAGTGTGTATTTGCTCGAATTTCAGGAAAATGATGCCATGAAGTAGTTGGTGTTGAATTGGAGTAACGTTGAGCAAAACATGGTGAAAATCTCATGAAACTTCCAGTGATTCCGCACCTGCGAAGAAATCATCGCACCTGCGAAAAATGGGTTAGATGTACAGAACTCGCACTTGCGGAGTAGTTCACGCACCTGCGGAACCGCATGTGCGACCATTTGTCCGCTCCTGCGAAAATTAACCAAGGCTTCCAGACTCGCACATGCGAGTGTATTTCCGCTCCTGCGGAACCGCACCTGCGAAGATTCTTCCGTAGGTGCAGTCAACGGGCATCAGATCTAGGCAAATATGTAAAATCACATTTCTCATTCCCCACTCTCATATACTCGACCTAGCAGACATTTTTGAGAATCTTGGCATATCTTTTGGCTATGTAAATATAATTTTGAGAGAGAAGAACAAGTCTTGAAGCTAGGGCTTTGCACACACACTTGGGTCTTGAAGATTTCACCATTGTGATAAAGTATTCCTTACCCATTTATGTTTAGTTCTTCATTTCCTTGTTTTGTATTGAATATCTAAGTGTGTAGTATTTTTCCAACACTTGAATCTTGTTTATGGGAATATTCATATTTAAAGTGTGGATTAAATACCTTGTTGTGCTTGTGTATTGAATGATTTTATTATATTTATGAAGTGGGTGTTTGTTATTTTAATTATTCTTGTTCTTTAATGTTTCCAAAGGGATTAGCTAACCCTAGGACTCGCCCATTAACTCCGAATTAGTTTTGGAAAAGATTATTTGGGGTTGGGAAAGATTAATTAACAAGAACTTGAGGATTTAACCCTCATTTTATAGATTCTACATAGGGATAGGATTGAACTACTTGTAGCCAAACTCGGAAGTGCTTAATCTCTTAATTGGGTTAGGAATAATTCAATTAGGAAGTCTTATTAGTCTTTGGGAAAAGCTAATTAAGAATTATTATACGTGGCTAATTAATATTAACTCACTCATATTTGTAAAATCGTGAAATACATTGAATCGTTACTTGAGTGTAATACCCGACGCATTCATTCTTGTTGCCGTTGATCATTTTACTTGCTTTCTAGGTTAGTTTATATTTTTTCATTTAGCTATAAACAATTTTCAAAACTCAAAATCTTTTTGTTTGACATTGCGCGATAAGTGATAACTCTCTTGCATTCCTAATCTCCCTCATATTGTTCTCTGTGGGATTCGACCCCAACCTTGTTGGGTTATGATATTTGACAATCGACCGCTTACACTTTTCTAAGGTGTAAATTGAGCATATCAAACCACCCTATAGGAGATCTGCACTCACGCCCATACAAAGCTGCATACAGATTTATTTGGATACTAAAGTGGTATCTGTTATTATATGCAAACTCTATAAGAGGTAGATGTTGATCCCAACTTCTTTTCAAATCCATCACACATGCTCGTAAAATATCCTCGAGTGTCTAAATTGGGCGCTCGACTTGTCCATCATTCTGTGGATGAAAACTTGTGCTGAGATTCACATGAGTCCCTAGACCTCTCCAAAATGACCTCCAAAATGTGGTGTAAACTGGGCCACGGTCAAATATAATAGATACTAGAATTCTGTGTAGCCACACTATCTCTTTAATATATAACTTTTCATAATCTTATGATGTATATGTAGATTTGGCCGGTAGAAAATGAGATGATTTCATGAGTCTATCGACTATCACCCATATAGAATTGAACTTAAGATGAGAACGAGGTAAACCCATGATAAAGTCCCTGTTTATCGCCTCCTATTTCCATGTCGGGATCTCTATAGTCTGCATTAGACCTCTTGGCTTATGATGCTCTATCTTTACCTGCTGGCAACTAAGACACTGGGCGGCAAACTCAGCAATGTTCTTCTTTATATCGTTCCACCGGTACACATCCTTAATATCATGATACATCTTCGTCGACCCAGGATGAATGTAGTACCATGAATAATGTGCCTCTAACATAATCCTGTCTTGTAGCCCTGCTAAATCTAGAACACACAGAGGACCGCTGTATCTTAGAACCCTATCTCCCTTGAGCTCTAACAACGACTTCTTCTACTACGAAACTCGCTCTCTCAACTCGACCAACTCTGGGTCCTTGCACTGCCTTTCCTTGACTTAAGCTATGAGAGATGATTTTGTAGTGTTTTGGAGTACAACTCCACCATCATCAGAATCTACTAACCGAACCCCCAAAAAGGCCAATTGATGAATCTCTGTAGTTAATTGTCTTTTCTCAGCCTCTACATGTACTAAGCAACCCATAGATCGACGACTCAAGGTATCTGCTACAACATTAGCTTTCCCTGGATGGTAGAGAATGTTAACATCGTAATCTTTCAATAACTCAAGCCATCACCTCTGTCGCAAATTTAATTATATTTGCTTAAAGAGATATTGCAGCCTTTTATGATATGTAAATACATAAACATGAACACCATATAAATAATGCCTCCATATCTCAAGTGCATGGACAACCGCAGCTAACTCGAGGCCTTGGGTTTGATAATTCATCTCATGATTCTTTAACTCCCTTGAAGCATACACAATTACCTTTCATGTTGCATAGGGAAACATCCTAAACCGACACCTGAGGCATCAGAATACACGACATAACCCTCTGGATCCTCTAGAAGTGTTAGAACTGGCGCTGAGGTCAACCTGTCCTTAAGCTCTTGGAAACTCCGCTCCCAAGCCTCCGTCCAATGAAAATTAGTTGCGTTTTGCGTCAACTTCATCAATGGTGCCGAAAGGGAAGAAAACCCTCTACGAACCTCCGGTAGTATCCTGCTAAGCCTAGAAAGCTACGAACCTCTGTCGGAGTGGTAAGTCTATGCCAAGATTTCACGGCCTCAATCTTCTGAGTGTCTACCTTTATACCTTCATCAGATACAATATGCCCAAAGAATGCTACAAACTTCAACCAGAACTCACATTTAGAAAACTTAGCATACAACTTACGATCATGGAGAGTTCGGAGTAGCTCTTGCAAGTGGTCCACACGCTTATCCTATAAAAGTCAATAAACCACAATATCATCAATAAATACTATGGCCAAGATAGGCTATTCATCAAGTCCATAAATACGACGGGTGCTTTCGTCAACCCGAAGGACATGACAAGGAACTCTGTCGCGCCTCTTTTTCTCGCAAAATCGGGTTTCGACATGTGACAACTCTTTTAAGGAAGTATTAAAAGAGGAGAGTCTCCACCTAAAAAATTTTAAGGTGCCTTAGGGAATTGACTGTGATTTAACTAGTTTACATCATCAAAGATCGGGCAAGGGCTCGAAATTACTTGGAAGAGAAGGTGTTAGGCACTCTTCGATTTCCACAACTGTGGGTCCCGGCTAAACATGAATTATATGAATTAGTCAGATAAACAAAGATAGAGAGCATGAAGTTTGAGAATTTTATTTAAAAAAATGATTTCGAATAGATAAGTACAAACACTTGATTTAAAAAAAAAGGAAATAAGATTGGGGGGGGGGGGGATGGCTCCAATATTTTTTATCCTAACGAATAACCGCGTGCAACATAAATTATATTTCGTAACTCCCTCGAGATGGGGTGTTACTCATATTATTTAGCGGGCACAGACTGTAACGACCCAACCAGTCGTTTTGAGATCCAGTGCGTTGTTCAGCACTTGGGAGTCATGAACAGCTTCATTTCGGGTGTTGTGACTTGTGTGTATTGTCAGAGTTGAAATTCAGGAGGTTCAGAGTTAAATTGAAAGGAAACTTCTCATTTCAGAAGCCTTAAGTTGAAGAAATTGAGTAAGACTGGAATTTTGAGTAAACGACCGCAGAATCAGGATCCGAAGGTTCCATCAGGTTCATATGGTGATTTCGGACTTAGGCGTATGTCCGGATCGGGATTTGGATAACCCGAGAGCATTTCAGTGTATATTGTGGAAGTCGGCATTTTTGAAGAAATTTCCTAAGTTTGGCTTGAAGCGCATTTCAATGATATTGATGTCCGTTTGGGATTTCGAGTCTGGGAATAACTCTGTATGGTGATTCTAGAGTTAGGAGCGCGATCGGAAGTGAATTCGGAAATCCGAAGGTCATTTTGAAGTCATTTGGCTAAAGATAGTAATTTGAAGGTTTTTGAGAAGTTTGACAGAGAGTTGACTTTTTGATATCGAGTTTGGATTCCAATTCCGAAAGTTGGATCAGGTCCATAATGTCGAATATGACTTGTGTGCAAAATTTGGGGTCAATAAGACGTGATTTGATAGGTTTCGGCGTCGGATGTATAAGTTTGAAATTCTAAGTTCTTAAAAATTTGGATTGGAGAGCGATTCATGATTTCAACGTTGTTTGATCTGATTTGAGGCCTCGAGCGAGTTCGTATCATGTTTTGGGACATGATGGTATAATTGGTTAAGGTCCCGAGGGCCTCGAGTGGATTTCGGAAGGTTAACGGAATAAATTTCGGACGAAAAAGAAGGAAAAAAATTGCAGACATTTTTCTGGTGCATTTTTGGACAGCAAATTGTGCGTCGAGGAGCTAACTTTGGAAGCGTATATATAAGAATCTATAAGGAATATGAAAATTTACAAAACATGAAAGTTGTAGATCTTGAAATCTAGTTTTCAGAACATTAAACTATTGATCATGTAGAGTTTTGTGCAAAACGTTATGACCGATTGAAGAAGACTGGTGGAGCAGTTTTCGCAAGAATTTTCTGATGCCTGGAGCTGACTTTAAAAGCTCATATCTCGGGATATATAAGGACTTATATGGTGTACAACCTATCAAATTAAATATCTTCGAGTCTAGTTTTTAAATCTTCAAACTGTTTATTATAAGAATATTTCTACAAGAAGTTATGGGTTTTTTAACAGTTTATAACAACCTGTACATCACAAGTGCAAGGTACAACCCCGTGAAGCATGGGCAGATTCTTTAAACATGAATTTGGCCCATTTTCTTCATTTCTTTCATTTGGATTGGATGGTTTTGGAGAGCATTTCAAGGGGGATTTCATCAAGCATCAAAGGTAAGTTGTTCCTACTTATTTTCAAGTTAAATACAAGATTTATTACATAGATTTGACATGAAAATTGGAAAAAAATATGGGAATTTGCTAAGAAACCTAGAATTTGAAAAATGTGATTTTTTGCCACGATTTGAGCATGAACTTTGAAGTAAATTGTATAATTTAATTAGTAAAGCTTCGGGTAGAGATTTTCTTCAAGAAATTTCGAGGTCCGGGCATGTGGACCCGAGGGCATTTTTGTCATTTTATTGAGCCGGGCTGAGGACCTTTGTAATTTGAATTGGTATGATCTATTGAGTATATTTTCATTGAATTATCGCTATTTGGATAGTTTGGGAGCGTGCGCATCCATTTTTAGTCGTCGTAGAGGGTTGGAGGTCGGTGATGAATCTTCGGAGCGAGGTGAGTCTCTTTTCTAACCTCGTAAGAGGGAAATTGTCCCTCTAGGTAACCTTGTTTGCTATGTGATCTTGTTTGGGGGCTACGTACGCACCGAGTGACGAGAGTCCGGACGTAGTGGCTATTACTTCTTCGTCCGGGTAGTTAGGACACAACATGTTCATTGTTTTTCATTGTTGTAGCATAGATATGACTTGTATACTTGTGTGATTGGTATTGTTTTCCTTGAACGTTTTGATACTTGGCTTGATTTAAGTGTGATAAGAGAATCACGGGATGGGATCGGGACGTACGCCACGGCAGAGTGACGAGTCATTATTTATGGGATCGGGTCGTACGCCACGGTTGAGTGATGATTGATTATATTATGGGATCAGGCCGTATGCCACAACAGAGTGATGAGAGAGTATTTTATGGGATCGGGCCATACGCCACAACGAAGATTGAGACTGCATGGTGGGATCGGGCCGTACGCCACGACGAAGATTTACAGGATGGGATCGGGCCGTACGCCAAGGCGGAGCGATGTGAGTGAGTACCATATAGGAGCGGGTCGTATGCCACGATGGATACCAAACTTGTTTGATTTGAGATTGTTATTTGATGTCGGATATTGATGTACTTGATTATTTGTTTTACTTGCCTACAGTTTTCCTTACATCCTGCTTACTTTATTACTGTTGGACCTTAGTGAGTATCGAGTCGACCTCTCGTCACTACTTCTTCGAGATTAGACGGGATACTAACTGGGTACAAATATGTATATGTACTGATACTACACTTTCTATGCATTTTGTTGCACAGGTACCTTTATAGTTCAGTGATTGATTTGGAGACTTATACGGGCTGCATACATCAAGAGGCGTTCCACAGCTACCGGAGTCTCCCTTCTGTGTACTTACATTTTATATTTATTGCCTTTGTCCAATTTGTTTTTCGGACAAGCGTTGTATAACTATATAAATCCTTAGAAATTGCTGATGTACTTGTGTCACCGGGTTCTGGGGATGTGTTGAGTCTTGTTTTATTGAATTAAATAGATTTCTTATCGTGTTTAATTTACAAAAATTTATTTATTTGATTATGAAATGCAATAAAGGCAACGATTTCGAAAATTTTAAACAGGAAGGTATTTCAACTGATTAAGGGGTTGGCTTGCCTGACAGTGGTGTCAGGCGCCATGACAACCCATAGGTTTTGGGTCATGACAACGTGGTATCAGAGCACTAGGTTCCCTTAGGTTTTACGAGTCATGAGCAAGTCTAGTAGAGTCTTGCGGATCGGTACAGAGACGTCTGTACTTATCTTCGAGAGGCCACAGGGCTGTAGGAGTACTTCCCTTCTTGATTCCTCATCGTGCGATTTGATTCCATTAAGGCTTATGCCTATGTTTCTTCCTACTCAATCTTATACGTCGCGAAGCTCTTGCTATGATTCCAGGATTTGAGGAAGTGAAATGGTTCTACGGATATGGTGCGAGATGTTTTCCATGTGCAGTTGGTTGGGGCTGTTTTTGTTGCCCTACAGGAGAATAATATGTTGTTTCAGCTCAGTAATTGTGTTTCTGAAGACTTTGAGGCTATGATCAGGTTTTTATGATGCTTACGATTGGATATCGCGCTGTGTTGATAGGATGGTAAGATGCTTGCCCATATGTATGGGCAATGAATGACTTGAAGGGAGGTCTTCTCAGGGCGTGGTTTCGAGATTTCAGTATTTTAGTTCCGGCGGAGGAAAGGCACTTGGACTATGAACGGTCCGGTTTGGATTGATAAAGTAGTAAGCTTGGTGCTATCGAGCAAGGTGGAGTATTCACCTGTGTTTTGGTATCGTTGTTTGATCGAATAAGATATGTTAAATTTGCTGGTGTTATAGCTCTTAGGTCGCATGGAGTTAGAGTGATGTGAAGCGGTGTTGAAGAAGAGGTTGTCAGAGATCATGGTGTGTAGTGGTTCAGAATTGAACATTTACGTCTAATGAAGGAAGCTCGAGAAAGATGATCTTTGGAGAGTTCGAAGTTGTGGTGATCTGCTGGCTCAAAGAGCTACAAAGAAGGATGTTGAATTAAGGACGCAATTGAGAAGTACGTGATGAAGGAAGATATGTCAAAAGTGATAGGTGGTGGTTCCATTTCAAAAAGGCCAGGCGTAAGGAAAGGAAGTCGGGTAGTGCTTAAAGGAATGAGGTTAACCAAAGTAGGGGAGTCCCACCACCTGCAGTTGGGTTGTGGGGTTGTGTACTCATGGAGTTGCGGATTGTCAGCATATTGGCAAGTTGTTACAGCTAAGGGAAAGGAATATAGCAGTAATTGAGCATGGCATTTGATGAATATGTGCACAAGTAGGTCTTATTGGACCAGGGTTGGGCTTCGAAAGGTTTAGTGTTTATGCTTAAGGCATAGGCAAGTTGTAAGGGTAGCGACTCAATCACGTGCTTCGCTGAAAGGGTGTTCATGTGCTAGGAGATCCTTGGAGTTGATTGTAGTCGGGGCCAGTCAGAGTAGGTGACTCTCAGTGGTGGTCCTAATGAATTCGAAACTTAGAGAATGCGGTGTTTAAGGGTTTCAGGCAGTAGTATAATTAAGAATCGAGCTTCTACAGTATAATCTCTAAGAGGAAGGATGATGGTTGGAGTGGTCTATGTTATTTCAGCACGCTGGATAGTATCGGAGGTGTGAGGGAAATAGACTCCGGGTTGTAGAAAGATTATCAGGAGGCTGTGGGACAGGTTGCGGAATTTAGGCAGCATGGTCTCGTGAATCAAGGTCACTCGGGATGGGTGAGGGTTGAGCTGCTATGAGTTGAAGGAAGTTACTATTACCTTTGAGGCAATTAAAGATGATTAAAAGAAGATAGGTTGGTTAGCCATGGTTGAAATGGCACAAGTACGACAGTGATCAGTTTCTTCGGCGTGATTGAGTATGTGTATGGTTTGTGCAAATGTGTGCGGGGCTTGTCGGCCGTCGTAATAGACTTCACTTGGAAGCATTTAAGTGCTATGGACTGTCAGGTGTAGGCGGGTCTCGGAGGTGTTATGATGGTTCAGACCACTGCTTAAGGAATTGCATGTATTGTGATTGTGAGAGCTCACATGTGAGTTGTTATGGTTCTCATGAATTGAAGTCAGTAAAAAGGGTTCATAGGTAATGAAGTGTTCACCCTAATAATGGTTCAGGGGTTATAATGAATTTTGCGCCATATCATATTGGCATGTTATGCGCAAAAAAACGGTATGTAACTGGAAGTAAGAATTGAGATTGGTGTGTGGCTTTAACAAGGATGTCATGAGATTGGAAAAGCAAGGGAAAAGTATTTGAATGTTTAGAGTAAGCTGGTATTGTCTTATATGTCACCTGAGATTGGTGTTTGAGGAAAGAGGCTTTGTATCCTGGTTATGGGTTCTTGATTTGTCTTCTAGCATTTGTGGGATCAGGAGTAAGGATGTGCAGACTTGTTGCCTTGTGTGGAAGGCCGTGAGAGCATGACCGCGGGAAGATTTCATAAGTGTGGCATGTAGTCACCTAATTGGTTGAAGAATTAGACCAAGTATAAAGGAGTGTAATATTGCTTAATTGAGAATTTATGCCTGGAAGGCGTTTGATTCAGTTGATGGTGGATTGTGGGGTGTTTGTCCCGGCTATGATTGTTATTCTTGTTTATTATGAGAGGAATAGGGGTATTATGGACCCAGGTAAGGCTATCAGCCTAGTTCAGTGCGAGCAGAATCGACTTGAAGTGAATGAATGGATTTAAACAAATTATGGGCTTCATGCGAGTCAGATGTGTTTATTTCAGTATGGCGCTCCTCAAGGAGGGGTATTGGGATATCAGGTGTTGTCCCGTCTTCGTCAAATTCATGTGATATTGTGATTGTGCCGTGTGAGTTGTGAAACGGCTTGATAATTTCTTATGTGTTGAGGTTCCGCGTAGTGATGAGGTTATGTGAGCAGGATGGCTCCTGAGATCCAGATTATATATCGCACCTCAGTCGTGCTGGTGTTTTGTAGCATATGGCTCTATCAGTCTCCCCAGAATGGTATTATGCACTTAGCGTGCTTCTGACCGATATTCAGTGATTTGTAATAGTGAGCAATTCAGCTCCGTGTATATTTCCTTATGTAAATCTTATGATGGGATCGGGTGGCACGGCGCCACGGGTATGTTATTTGGATCGGGTTGCACGCCGCAACAGTGTGATACCGAGCAAGGCTCCTGTAATTATTTTCTTGTGTTTTACTTCATAATTTTCTAAGGAAAGTTCATATTAGTTGCGTGAGTTGAGTAGTCCCTTCCGGAGTCATTTCCTTATGTGTCGTGTTCGAATTATGGCCTATTGGCGTATTGTGGCATCGTGTGAGGCTAATGGTCGTGTTTGGGGTGATAGGTGGTCTTAGCAGTTCATACTGGGTGAGATGAAATTTATAAATCTGGGATCGGTGTGATAAGACTATGCAAGTATATTACAGGACAATCACCATCATTGGTTGTAATGAGATGATGATCTTAGTCAGGAGAAAGGATTTCAATGTTTAGTTAACTCTGCAGTTGGTTAGGAATTTCCACACATTTCCTCCGTTGTGGTGGTATCGTCAACATTATAGTAGGATGTATGTGTGTATCTTATAAGGTGCTTTGAGAGCATCAAATTCGTAGAATTCTAGCTATTAAGGTTCATGGAGCGTCATTGTGGTCAGATGATGGATTATGCGGTGTATGGTGCTGATTCAGCAAAGATACGCAGTTGTGTTCTGGTGCCTCGTGTGGTAGTTGACGTAGTGTTCACATATTAGAAACAGGCATGGCAGAGAATTTCAAATGTTGGAACTGGGGTCTGAGTTTATTATACGGATAGAAGGGAATATCTTCAGATTTTATCAACCTAATGTGCTCAACTGGGTTGTGGTAGCATGGGCAGGTGCACGAGGTGTTAAACAGTGATTTCAGATAATTCTGGGGCAGTTCTTGGCACGTTCGAGGACGAACGTCTGTTTAAGTAGGGGAGAATGTAACGACCCGACCAATTGTTTTGAGATCCAGCACGTCGTTCATGAGTTGGGAGTCATGAATNTTGGGCGTATGTCCGGATTGGGATTTGGATAACCCGAGAGCGTTTCGGTGTATATTGTGGAAGTCAGCATTTTTGAAGAAATTTCCTAAGTTTGGCTTGAAACGCATTTCAATGATATTGATGACCGTTTCGTATTCCGAGTCTGGGAATAGCTCCGTATGGTGATTCTGGAGTTGGGAGCGCGATCGGAAGTGAATTCGGATGTCCGGAGGTCATTTTGAAGTCATTTGGTTAAAGATAGAAATTTGAAGGTTTTGGAGAAGTTTGACCAAGAGTTGACTTTTTGATATCAGGGTCGGATTCAAATTCCGAAAGTTGGAGCAGGTCCGTAATGTCGAATATGACTTGTGTGCAAAATTTGGGGTCAATCGGACGTGATTTGATATGTTTCGGCATCGGCTGTAGAAGTTTGAAATTCTAAGTTCTTAAAGATTTGGATTGGAGAGCGATTCATGATTTCGACGTTGTTTGATGTGATTTGAGGCCTCGAGCGAGTTCGTATCATGTTTTGGGAAATGATGGTACAATTGGTTAAGGTACCGAGGGCCTCAAATGGATTTCGGAAGGTTAACGGAATGAATTTCAGACGAAAAAGAAGGGAAAAAATTGCAGAAATTTTTCTGGTGCATTTTTGGACAGCAAATTGTGCGTCGAGGAGCTAATTTTGGAAGCGTATATATAAGTATCTATAAGGAATCTTAAACTTTGCAAAACATGAAATTTGTAGATCTTGAAATCGAGTTTTCTGAACATTAAATCATTTGTCATTTGGAGTTTTGTGCAAAAAGATATGACCGATTGAACAAGACTGGTGGAGCAGTTTTCGCAAGAATTTTCTGATGCCTGGAGCTGACTTTAGAAGCTCATATCTCGGGATATATAAGCAGTTATATGGTGTAAAACCTATTAAATTAAAGATCTTCGAGTCTAGTATTTAATTCTTCAAACCGTTTGTTATTTAGATATTTCTACAAGAAGTTATGGGTGTTTTAACAGAAGGTGTCGGACAAGGGAAATTTTTAATAGGATGTACAACCTGTACAACAGAAGTGCAAGGTACAACCCGGTGAAGCATGGGCAGATTTCTTTAAACATGAATTTGGCCCATTTTCTTCATTTCTTTCATATGGCTTGGATGGTTTTGGAGAGCATTTCAAGGGGGATTTCATCAATCATCAAAGGTAAGTTGTTCCTACTTATTTTCAAGTTAAAATCAAGATTTATTACATAGATTTGACATGAAAATTGGGGGAAAATGTGGGAATTTGCTAAGAAACCTAGAATTTGGAAAATGTGATCTTTTGCCACGATTTGAGCATGACTTTTTGAAGTAAATTGTATAATTTAATTAGTAAAGCTTCGGGTAAAGATTTTCTTCAAGAAATTTCGAGGTTCGGGCACGTGGGCCCGAGGGCATTTTGGTCATTTTATTGAGCCAGGCTGAGGGACTTTGTAATTTGAATTGGTTATGATCTATTGAGTATATTTTCATTGAATTATCGTTATTTGGATAGTTTGGGAGCGTGCGCATCCATTTTTAGTCGTCGTAGAGGCTTGGAGGCCGGTGATGAATCTTCGGAGCGAGGTGAGTCTCCTTTCTAACCTCGTAAGAGGGAAATTGTCCCTATAGGTAACCTTGTTTTCTATGTGATCTTGTTTGGGGGATACGTACGCACCGAGTGACGAGAGTCCGTACGTAGTGGCTATTACTGCTTCGTCCGGGTAGTTAGGACACTGGATGTTCATTGTTTTTCCCTGTTATAGCATAGATATAACTTGTATACTTGTGTGATTGGTATTGTTGTCTTTGAACGTTGTGATACTTGGCTTGATTTAAGTGTGATAAGAGAATCACGGGATGGGATCGGGCCGTACGCCATGATAGAGTGACGAGTGATTATATTTTGGTATCGGGCCCGTACGCCACGATAGAGTGATGATTGATTATATTATGGGATCCGGCCGTATGCCACGGCAGAGTGATGAGAGAGTATATTATGGGATTGGGCCGTACGCAACGACGAAGACTACAGGGTGGGATCGGGCCGTACGCCACGACGGAGATTGAGACTACAGGGTGGGATCGGGCCGTACTCCACGGCGAAGATTTACAGGATGGGATCGGGCCGTACGCCACGGCGGAGCAATGTTAGTGAGTACCATATGGGAGCGGGCCGTATGCCACGACGGATACCAAACTTATTTGATTTGAGATTGTTATTTGATGTCGGATATTGATGTACTTGATTATTTGTTTTACTTGCTACAGTTTTCCTTACATCCTGCTTACTTTATTACTGTTGGACCTTAGTGAGTATCGAGTCGACCTCTCGTCACTACTTCTTCGAGATTAGACGGGATACTCACTGGGTACATATATGTATATGTACTCATACTACACTTTCTATGTATTTTGTTGCACATGTACCTTTATAGTTCAGTGATTGATTTGGAGACTTATACGGGCTGCATTTATCCGGAGGCGTTCCACGGCTACCGGAGTCTCC
Source organism: Nicotiana undulata (assembly GCA_005239495.1). Lineage (NCBI taxonomy): Eukaryota > Viridiplantae > Streptophyta > Magnoliopsida > Solanales > Solanaceae > Nicotiana > Nicotiana undulata. The sequence continues at coordinate 52,420 of ML270461.1, read as the reverse complement.
CTTTTGTGTACTTACATTTTGTATTTATTGCCTTTGTCCAATTTTTTTTTCGGACAAGCGTTGTATAATTGTATAAATCCTTAAAAATTGCTCATGTACTTGTGTCACCGGGTTCTGGAGATGTGTTGAGTCTTGTTTTATTGAATTAAATAGATTTCTTGTCGTGTTTAGTTTACAAAAATTTATTTATTTGATTATGAAATGCAATAAAGGCAACGATTTCGAAATTGTTAAACAGGAAGGTATTTCAACTGATTAAGGGGTTGGCTTGCCTGACAGTGGTGTTCGGCGCCATCACAACCCATAGGTTTTGGGTCGTGACACAGACTATCATCTCCTGCTACCCAATTACTATCTTTAAGTTGTTACCTAAAGCGCATTAGTTCAATTTAAAGTCATACCTTATGCGTGCACTACTCGTCCCATAGCTATGGTCCAAGAGGTATTGGACCTCTATTTTGGGTTGTTCTAGACCTTACTTAGGTTGCTCAGAAAATGTCAAAACTAGGCGACATACAAAAAGCATATTGGACCTCACATATCGACAGTTACGGGCTCAAGTTAGCTTCCACACTGAAACAACAAAATGCACGCGAAACAGGCTTTCATGTTAGGCAGTGCAGAATTACTCATGCTTCTGATAATGGCCTAAGTGAGCGATAAACAATGTTGAGAAGGGCATCATTAACAGTTATTAAGGCAAATAGTTGTAGCCTATAGCCAGGATCTCTAACGATTAGCACTTGGAACCTAATTTTATTGTTATACTTTAACCTTATATGCATGTTTTCTAGGTGACCAGTGCAATGAAATAACAAATGAGATGATAAAAATCCTATAGCCTTGATCTCTAGCAATGCAAATTGAAGGAAAGTTCAACGATATTTATTTCCAAAGGGCATGTGTTCTAATAACATGTAGCAACAAGGATAATTGAAGCATTTGAGCTCATGATTTGCTTATTACACCCCATCTTTTCGTACGTGAATGTACAACATAAGTAAATTGATGGAAGCTCAGAAAATGAGATGTTACGTCCAGCATTTTTGTATGTTAAAGTTTCGTCTTCAGTTAGTCGATGTAGACTCGGGGATGAGACTATCTTGAGGTTATACACATTAATGCTATTTATAACAAGCGATAATTAAGTGCCATGAAAGATAAAGGGTAAACGAATCAAAGAAAATGAGTTTCGTTGAAGGTTGTCGATATGGAATAAAATACGATCCGAGCCATAATACCTGGCATTTATGGACTAGTACCATATAAGGTATCATATGACTACGGTAGTATGATGTATAAAGTATATTAAATATAAGTAGAATTGTAAGTAATTTGAGATAATTTTTAAATATGCGGGTAATTGTTTAATTACCGGATAACTGAACATTACCTAATTAACTAATAAGTGGATAAAAATTAAATTTCCCACTCCCACCCCCACGTGGCAGCAAGATACATTCCGAAGGAATGACTCTTATCCATTCTTTTTAAGTGGACACCTAATATGGTAACAACAAAGGATTTCATCTTTAACAATTCCAAGTTACAATATTTTAATCAAAGGTGGTGGGGGGGGATGTTATTCATTCATATTAGCAATGTAAAATCTTCAACAGTCCAACGAAATGTTTTAGAAACCGTAGCAACGTAAAATTTTGTGGTTCTAAAGGAGTACGGTACAATCTTTTCCAAGAACATCATACGGATTTTCCCGACTCCGGGTATGTTAAGGCTATCCCTTCTTTCTTCTTGGCATGATCTATACGACATGAACGAAAAGAGCAAATGCACAACTTCCATAAATGACTTTATTCGTAGAAATACTAGAGATGCTTATGTTCTTGATTCCTCATGTGTCATGTTATTCTATCATTTGTTCATGGGTCTTAGAAAAATACATAAGTTGAAAAAGTTTACTTCGTGATATTATTCAAAGGCATAATGTTCTTATGACGTACCATGAAATTTTATTAACTCCAATCTGAGCGCATACTTATTTTGATTCAAACACATTCTTCCTCCTAAAAGGACTTATTCAACATAGTTGTGGCATTTTTAATTCGTTAGATGGAGTCTAGAAAAACCATTGCGAATGTACTGTTTTCTTGGTTAGGCAAGTTTAGCAATATATTGTTTGTCCATTTTCAGAGTGAGCATTCTGTTACATTTAAGGACAAAAGAATACATTGGAGCTCAATATGCATTTCATGCATTTATACAAGCACATTGACCCATGACCAGATGGAGTTATATATGCGTATATATATGTATATATATGTATATGGGATACGAGAAAGGTTATGGCATTATATACGCACCACCACCTGATCAGCTGGTATACATTGATGATTTTGCCTACAATTGCCGAGATGATGTGATGGGATGCCCTCAGAGGCCTGGTGAAGTTATGAAACATGTAACTATGCACGACATGACATTCATACTCATATGCATGATACTATAATTACTTCATGAATTACAGAATTATCCAGACTTACAGGCTAAGTCATTTACTCCATATTTCTTCCATGTCTGTTATGTACTTATTTATGTGTTTTACATACTCAGTACATTATTCGTACCGATGTCTCTTTTGCTTGGGGACGCTTCGTTTCATGCCCCCAAGTCCTGATAGACTTGTCGAGAGCCCTCCATTAGGGTATCAACTCAGCGGAAGGTGTTGGTGCACTCCATTTGCTTCGGAGTTGCTTGTTTGGTTGGGATGATTTAGACGTGTATTGTTCTTTATGAAAATTATGTATTCATAGAGGCTTGTAGATAGGTGTCATGTACGTAAAATATTATATGGCGTTGTCAGCCTATGTTCAGTATACGAGTAGTGATTTTTGTCTTATATGCTCGTATGTCTTATGTATAAGTTGGTATCACATGTTGTATTCTACTTATCTCATGGCTGCCTTCCGGCTCAGTTATCTATGATAGTATGACATGAAAAGATATGTTATGTTGGTGCTCGGTTGAGTAAGGCATTGGGTGCTCGTCTCGGACCATCGGTTTGGGTCGTGACAAAAGTGGTATCAGAGCAGTTTTGTCATAGGAAGTCTATAAGTCGTGTCTAGTAGTCTTGTTTATGGGTGTGTCGTGCACCACACTTATAAGCAGGAGGCTACAGGACATTTAGGAGTGCCACTCTTTCTTCTTACTCTAGATTGTGTGGTAGAGCTCGACTGTAAGAACACAATTTCCTAAATTCTATCTTATTCATAATATGACAATGCCTACATCTAGAATGGCGTTTGGTAAGGGATTGAATGTGGCTGTGGAAGAATTGAGTCAGAGGAACTCGATTTTGCATCATGCTTATGATTAATGTAAGGTCTCCATTAGAACATGAGGAACATAAAACGTGCAAGCTTCTTTATAAGGATCCCTATGGCAAGAATATCTATTCGCTCTTACAGTAAGGAATAAGAGAATCGAAAGGTAGACACAAGTTTCAACAAATAGAAGAAGGAAATTGAAGAAGGGTATGAGGTACCTAATTAGTAGAGGTGAACATTACCTACAATACAGGAAGAGAAATATAAACATTTTGAGTTACCTTCAATAATAATAGAGGTATGTACAATTGGCCACACCCATCTCAGTTATGCCCTATGGGGATTAACAGGTATATTTTAAGAAAAGGATCGAACATCAGAATCTGGTTGGGGTTAGAATAGCCCAAAATGGTGAATGGATTGTTTGTATTAGTTGACCTTTCCAATGGATATTACAAATGTGCTAATAGAACTCCTTGTAAGATACCCATGTGATGCAATCTAGAACATTACAATTACACCCCATATTTTCGTACGTGAATTTACGTTATAAATAAGTTGATGGAAGCTCAAAAAATGAAATGCTACATCCTGCATTTTTGTATGTTAAAGTTTCGTCTTAAGTTAATCGACGTAGACTCGGGGATGAGACTATCTTGAGGTTATACACATTCATGCTACTTATAACAAGCGATAAGTAAGTGTTGTGAAAGATCAAGACTGAACGAATCAAAGAAAATGAAGGTAGTCGATTTGGAATAAAATACGATACGAGCCATGATATCCGGTATTTATGGACTAATACCATACAAGGTACCATATGACCACGGTAGTATGATGTATAAAGTATATTTAAAATAAGTAGCTCTTAACTTATATGGCACTGAAATTGGATAGGTTCTCGCTAGAATTTTAAGTAATTTGAGATAATTTTTAGTTATCCGCGTAATTGATTAATTACCGTGTAACCAGATATCACCTAATTCACTAATCAATGGATAAAGATTAAATTTTGCGCCCCACCCCCACATGGCAGCAAGATACATTCCAAAGGAATGACTCTTAGCCATTCTTTTTTAGTGGCCACCTAACATGCTAACAACAAAGCATTTCATCTTTAACAATTTCCAAGTTACAATATTTTAATCAAAGCTGGATGGGGGGGGGATGTTATTCATTCATATTAATCCATTCAAGTTTCATTCCCACAGAGAATGAATTCAGATCCTAAACCTATCATTAAGTAACCTTTCACTAAGTAACGTTATTCATTCATATTAGAAACGTAAATCTTCAACAGTCCAACAAATATTTTTAGAAACTGTAGCCATGTAAAATTTTGCGGTTCTAAAGGAATACGGTGCAACCTTTTTTAAGAACATCATACGAATTTTCCCTACTCCAAATATGTTAAGGCTATCCCTTTTTTCTTTTTGGCATGATTTATACGACATGAACGAAACGAGCAAATGCACAACTTCCATAAATGACTCTATTCATAAAAATACTAGAGATGCCTATGTTCTTGATTCCCCATGTGTCATGTTATTCTATCATTTGTTCATGAGTTGAAAAAGTTTACTTCATGATATTATTCAAAGGCATAATTTTCTTATGACGTACTGAGAGATTTTATTAACTCCCATTAGTTAGACTAGGTCCTGCTAAAGGATAAATCTGAGCACATGCTTATTTAGATTCAAACACATTCTTCCTCCGAAAAGGACTTATTCAGCATAGTTGTGGTATTTTTAATTCGTTACATGGAGTCAAGAAATCCCATTGTGAATATATTGTTTTCTGGGTTAGGCATGTTTAGCAATATACTGTTTTTCCATTTCCAGAGTGAGCATATCTGTTCCATTTAAGGATAAAAGAACACGTTGGAGCTCAATATGCATTTCGTGCATTTATGCATACACATTGGCCCATGACCATATGGCGTTATATGCGCGTATATATATATATATATATATATATATATATATATATATGAATGAGACATTTTATCTAAGTTAGAACACCGAACCTAATTCCGGCGGATAGGATGACGTTTCCTGAAAAGTTGAACATGAAACGTAAGTGTATACGTTAGTTAGGTGTTTTCCTTTGGATTAATTTTTCCATGAACTGACCCCCTCCGCTGATACAGCTGTCGCGGTGTACCTTGATGCGGTCAAGGATCTCTCGGGATTGGCCAGCTAGATTCGATTTGCCCATATGCTGAGCGCGTGTGGCGCGACTTGTCAAGGGCTCGATAGGAAGCAAAGAACCACGATAATCCCATATCCCTACTGTAAATGCATTTCTTGGAAGATACATCATCGATTACACCCTCGCACCCCGTGGTCATATTCTGTATTTGTGCAGGTCTGGGATAGCCCTCAATTATGAGGGAGGCATCGTCTGAGGAAGAAGATATCCTGAAACCTAACAAAGAAAAAAAGAAAAGAAGGAAATCGCCGGCCGAGCCTCCAAAATCAAAGAAGGCCAAAGTGAAAGAAACCAAGACTGATTCAATGACTTCAATCCCTGAGGTATCTAAGAGTCTACGAGCTGGAAGAGAGGAGAAAACTGATTCTCCAATAGTGCCCGTTGGAGGGGAGGACCTGGTCGTCTCGCACCTTGCTGAGCCGATGGCTGTCAAACCGAAGGCTTCTAAATCGAAGTCTGATGTTGTTGCTGACTTGCCTGGGGAAAAAGGGGCCATCGAGAATGCATAGGGTAATATCTCCGAGCTCGGTGCTGACCAAAATATTCCCCGAGCTCGGGTATGCTTGTTAGATGGGCCGGAGGAGTCTAGTTTTGAGTTTCCTCAGAGGCAGAAGGCCCCGATCGATCCCTCCGGGGTCATCGAAGTGCGTGATTCCCCTCCGGAATCGGCTTTACCTTCGGGGCAGTTGCAGAATGCCCAGAATTGAGAATATCCCGACGGAGGGGCGTCTGCCGAGGGAAAAGATGTGTTTGAAAGGCTATTTTCTATAGCCGAGTAGAACCCTGAACTCGACGCCTCATTTGTTTTTAGTGAGAGCGAGAAGCTCTGTGAGCAGGTAATTGTTTTTGTAAATTTTGCTCGGCGCCCTGGTCTCCATCTTCCTCACTTTGTTTCTTTTATGCTTCCAAACCAAGGTGCTTTACAATCAGACCTTTACCAAGTTTCAAGCCGAGTTGGCTCAGTTCGAAGGCGAATGTAGGAGGCTTACCTTGGAGACTAATGAGAATAGAGCTAGCTTTTCCAAGAAGGAAGAAGAACTCTTTTGTCTTCGGGCTTGTCTGGAGGCGGCGTCCCGAGAGAGGAATCGTCTGGTTGAGCAGGTAGTATAGCTTCAATTTTTCTTTTTTCTGCATGTATACTCGACCTTAGTGTTTTGACACCTTTAGGTTGATTACTGCAGCTCGAGAAAAGAAATGCTCTGATCAAGGAAGAACTCCGAGCCAAAGATTCCGAAATTCTCGAACTCAAATGACACGTGAGTGAGATAACCATTGATAGGGGTACCCTATAGGGGAAAGTGACCTCGGTTGAAAATCATCTTCATGATGCGACGATGGAGAGCAATAAATACAAAGATCTCCTTGTTGAGTCGGCTGCTGCGCTATTTGCATCCAGGGCTGAAGCTGAAGCGCGTGTATCCTCGTACAAAGAGGATGCCATTACTGCAAATGCTCAAGCCAGGAAGGTGTCCGAGGAGGCCGAGCTACAATTGACCCGAGCTGTGGAGCATGCGCGGTTAAAATCTCGGAGGTAGGCTCTCGAGGATATACATGCCGTGGGCATCGATCTGACTACCGAGATCGAGAGAGTGAAGACCCTAGAAGAAGAGGTTGTTGCCTTTCTCACTTCTTAAGGAGAATCGAGCAGTGGCTCAGAAGATGATGGAGATGAAGGCAAAGTCCCCAAGGGGGAAGAGGCCGTTGAAAACCCCGAGGACGCAGCTGGAGCTAATGAGGGCATAACCTTCGAGGGGTCCGTTGAAGGCACAACCCCGGTGATAGATTAGGGTTATATTTGTTTTCTCCTTTGTAAGGGATTTAGACACGAGTCTGTAAATATGCTCCCTTTGGTTTCTGTATTTGATGAGCGATTTTGCAGTGGCCAAAAATTAACCGTTTGGGGTTTAGCCCTCGAATCAAGCTTCAGCTTAGTTTCTTCGAACTTTAGGTTTTAAAATTGGTCCTGAGACTCTTCTATGCTGGCTCTTAGGCTCTTACGTGTTTGCCCTTAGACATTTTTAGTTAACCGCTTAGGGCTCAGTCTTCGAGTCGGGTTTCGACTAGAGCTCATCTACCCTTTGGTTTTTTGAATTGGCCGTGAGGCTCTTTAAATCTGGCGCTTGGGCTCTTACGTGTTTTCCCTTAGGAATTTTGAGTTAACCTTTTAGGGCACAAACTTCGAGTCGGGTTTTGACTCGAGCTCATCAACCCTTTGGTTTTTTTAAATTGGCCCTAAGGCTCTTTAAAGTTGGTGCTTGGTCTCTTACGCGTTTGCCCTTAGGCATTTTTAGTTAACTGGTTAGGGCTTAGTCTTCGAGTCGGGTTTCGACTCGAGCTCATCGACCCTTTGGTTTTTTGAATTGGACCTGAGGCTCTTTCAAGTTGACGCTTGGGCTCTTACGCGTTGGGTCGACATTACCTTTAGTATGGCTATAGTTCCCCGCGCTAAAGACTTTTTTGAAGTTTTTGTGTTCGTGCGGCTCTCCGACTGTTCGATAAGGACCTCGATTGTGAGTCATTGTGTGACGATAAATGAGCACCTCCGGAGGTATTGCTCAATGGCTGAAGTTTCAAAGTTTTTTTGTTGTTGGAGCTGCGAAGCTCTTTTGCTTATGCCGAGGGTAGCCTGATTAACCGGTTCTTTTCAAAGTATTTTTGAAGTATTCGTGATTGTGTGGCGATGGTCGGGCATCCCCGAGTCGCGTTAGTTTGGCCGGAGCCTTGTGACTGTATTTATCGTCTTTGGCCATAGCCTTTTGACCGTAGTCATTGTGTTTGGACGTAGCCTTTCAGTCCCCTAGTGAGATAGTCTTGGCATCTATATCAAGGGTGTTCCTTTTGAGGGGTCTTACAAGTTCGAATATATAGCCTTTACTTTAATATCAGGATTATGCCTTTTAAGTCTCTCAGATTGGACATGCCTTGCTTGAGGTCTTACGAGTTTGGTGATTATGCCTTTTTTAAGGCCTTTCAATTTTGATCATGCCCGTAGGACTTACATACTCTATCATGCCCGTAGGACTTACAGATTTTGTCATGCCCGTAAGACTTACAGATTTGGTGTCGCCACTCAGAGGGATTTTGGGCTTGAGGTATCGTGTTTGGGGTCTTATGGCCTCAAGCTTTGATAATTCGATGAGGAGACAGTCGACGACAGTTTTTGAATCATCGAAGGTTTTTGGCTCTAGTGTCGTTCTTTGTAAACTTGGGCTTATAAGCTTGTAGTTCCCGACCCTAAGGTCTTAGGACTTCTAGTCTTTGACGTCAGTCCCCGAGTGTCCGGGAAATTTCTGGCCTTGGAGCCATTTCTTGTGATAAAACATTCTTTGAAAGCGTAGAGCTTTGGATAAAAGATGCTCCTCTGATTACTTGGTACAAGTATACATTTTTTCACTGTCGAGGGTTCAATTACTCTACGCGGACACGGTTCATTTGACCGTTCGGCCCGATACATTATTTTACTATCGGGACCCTCTTTGGCTTGCTTTGATTTCTCCGAAGAGGTGATTTCCCGGGGTGATGCCCCCCAGTACTCGAGGTTGACTGAATAGAAGCCTTCAATACTTGTTGAGTGTTCCTTAGGTAGCATATATATGTTGCCTCATTAAAAACCTTGCAAGTAAAACCCTTTTCTAGGATAAAACCCGGAAGAAGGAAAAGAGTGCAACGCATGCTTTAAAACCCAAGGTCTTCGAGTCGGAGGATACTTTGACGTCTTCCATCGGTCTTCGAGTCGGGGACTATCTGTAGAAGTTTTAGTGTGGAACACACAAATGAAAAGAGGAGAAGGTTTTTTACCTTAGCAATAATAGCGTTTGAGCATCTATATGTTCCAATTGCTTTGAAGTTGTTCCCTTTCCATGGTGCCGAGTTTGTAGGACCCTTTGCCGATTACTCCGATGACACGGTATGGTCCTTCCCAGCTCGGGCCTAGCTTCCCTTCATTAGGATTCCGAGTGTTCAAGGTGACCCTTCTCAAGACTAAGTCTCCTACTCCGAAATGTCGGAGGTTTGTTCTCCTATTATAGTATCTTTCGATTCTTTTCTTTTGGGCGGCCATTCAGACCAGTGAAGCTTCTCGCTCTCATCCAATAAATCGAGGGTTGTAGTCATTGCCTCGTTGTTTGATCCGTCAATAGCGTGCCAAAATATGGCGCCTAGTTCTCCGACCTCAACCGGTATCAAAGCCTCGGACCCATACACAGAGAAAACGGTGTTTCCCCTGTGCTCGATTTTGGAGTTGTTCGATATGCGCATAACACCTCGGGCAACATTTCCCTGCATCTGCCTTTAGCGTTTTCTAACTTCTTTTTTAAGCTTTGGATGATGATTTTGTTTGTGGATTCGGCCTGACCGTTTGCACGTGGGTGATAGGGTATCGAAGAGATCCTTTTGATCTTATGGCCCTCGAGGAAATTTGTTACCTTGCTTTCGATGAACTACTTTCCGTAGTCGCAGGTATTTCTGAGGGGATCCCAAATCGTCACAGGATATGGTCACATATTAAGTTAATGACTTCTTTTTTCTCTTATCTTCTCGAAGGCATGCGCTTCCACCAGAATGAATCTAGCTTTACCTGATGCCGTTGGTAGGGGTCCGATGATGTCCATCCCCCACTTCATGAACGGCCATGGCGACAAGACTAATTGTAATTGTTCACGGGGTGGATGAATCATTGGTGCAAATCTTTGGCATTTATCGCATTCCGGATGAATTCTTTGGTTTCCTTTTCCATGTTTTCCCAATAGTAACCTGCTCTGATCACCTTTCGAACTAAAGAATCGGCACCAAAGTGATTTCCGCAGGTACCCTCGTAGATTTCCCAGAGCACCTAATCTTTGTCCCCAGGTCCTAAGCATACCGCCAGAGGTCCATCGAAGGTTATTCTATATAGAGTCCCATTTTTGTCAAGTAAGAATCGAGCTGCTTTGGTTCGAAGGGACCTCGTTTCTTTTGGGTCCGCAGGTATCTTCCCACTTCCCAGATAATTGATGTACTTATTTCTCTAGTCCCATGTCATGGTAGTAGAGTTGATCTCAGCATGGCCTTCCTCGATCATTAATTAGGATACCTGAACAACAGCCCCAAGGAGTATGTCATCTTCCTTGACGGATGATCCCAGATTCGCAAGGGCATCGACCTCGCTATTTTTCTCTCGAGGTATATGGGTCAGGGTCCATTCTTTGAAGCAATGCAACGTGACTTGAATTTTATCTAAGTACCTCTGCATCTTTTCTTCTCGAACCTCGAAGCTCCCATTTACCTGATTTACTACCAGAAGGGAGTCACACTTTTCCTCGATGAATTCGGCTCCTAGGCCCTTGTCCAATTCTAGACCTGTAATCATAGCCTCATACTCGACTTCATTGTTAGTTAATTTTGCAGTTTTTATATGTGGCTTTAGGACTATGCCGAGCACGGACCTTTTCATGTTTTAGGCACTGTCGGTGAATAGGGTCCATACCCCTGAAGATGTGATCATTTTTAGCAAAGGTTCCTTCTCTATTTTGGGCATACGGGTGGGTGTAAAGTTGGCCACAAAATCCGCCAAGATTTGGGATTTGCTAGCCGTTCGGGGCTGATTCTCGATGTCATACCCCCCGAGTTCGATGGCCCATTTGGCATGTCGACCTGACAACTCAGGCTTATGCAATATGCTTCGAAGAGGATATGTTGTTAAAACACAAATGAGATGGCATTGAAAAGAAGGTTTTAATTTTCGAGATGCACTTATTAATGCAAGAGATAATTTTTCTAGGAGTGGATACCTGGTTTCGGCGTACCTTGTTCTTCTCGAACCAGTATGCCACTTAACGCCACCTCAGATACGTCCATGTATAAATACAACATTTTATCCTCATTTGGGGTGTGGAGTAAAGGTGGGCTCGACAGATAACGCTTCAACTCTTTTAAGGCATGTTGGCACTCCGGAGTCCATCAAAACTTGTTTTCTTTTTGAGCAAAGAGAAGAAGTGGTGGCTCTTGTATGACGACCTCGATATGAATCGGCCCAAGGCCGCTATCCGCCCGGTCATCCATTGCACGACCTTCACATTATTTAGCACCGTGATCTCCTCGATGTCTTTGATTTTGTTAGGGTTGATCTTAATCCCCGTGTTTGACACCATGAAGCCTAAATATTTGCCCGAACTCACTCCGAAGGCACACTTCTCTCGGTTGAGCTTCATGATGTAGCTTCTGAGAATGTTGAATGTCTCGTGCAAATGAGTCAAATGGTGCTCTGTGCACAGGGACTTAACTAGCATATCATCAATATAAACTTCCATGGACTTGCCTATTTGATGTTCAAATATTTTATTAACTAGGCGTTGGTACGTGGCTCCCACGTTTTTTAGATCGAAGGGAATCATATTGTAGCAGTACGTACCATACTTTGTGATGAATGAAGTCTTTTCCTTATCCTCGGCTTTCATCTGAATTTTATTATACCCCGAGTAGGCATCGAGAAATGTGAGGATCTCGTGGCCGGTTGTAGCATCGATCGATCAATCGATCGATGTTGGGCAATGGGAACGAGTCTTTGGGACATGATTTATTTATGTCTTTATAATCCACACACATTCTCAATTTATTCCCCTCTTTTGGGACTACCACCACATTGGCCAGCCAATCGGTGTATTTTACCTCCCTAATAGACCCTATTTTAAGGAGCTTTGTTACCCCGTCTTTGATGAATGCATGTTTTACCTCAGACTGAGGTCTTCTTTTTCGCTTTATCAATTTGAACGTGGGATCGACACATATTTGATGGGTGGTTACTTCCGGCGAGATCCCTGTCATGTCTAAATGGGACCAAGCAAAGCAGTCGATGTTATTAATAAGAAATTGAATGAGTTTTTTCCTGAGTTTGGGGGTTAGTCCCGTAACCAGGTATACCTTTCGATCTAGGAGATGTTCGACCAGAACAACCTGCTCCAGTTCTTCACGGGGCAACGAAGGTTCGGGGAGCAAGGAAGTCTTCCTCGTCATCCTCGGAGATCTGTTTTCCCTCAGGCTATGAGGTGGATGGCGTGGATGTTGGTGCCTCGCTGTGAACCGCGGACATCTGCCTTGCCGCATGTTGTTCTCCATATACTGTTTTTATACCGTCTTTTGTTGGAAATTTCATCATTTGATGAAGAGTTAATGGCACTGCCCTCATGTTGTGTATCCATGGCCTCCCCAGCAATGCATTGTACCGCATGTCATCTTTAATAACATGGAATTTGGTATTTTGAACCGCACCAGCCATGTTGACCTAGAGGGTGGTCTCTCCCTTCATTGCTTCACCGACCATATTCAACCCATTGAGGACTCGTGAGGTAGGTATGATTTGATTGAGCAATCCGAGCCGCTATACCACCTTCGACCTGATCACGTTGGCCGAACTACCTATATCCATAAGTACACATTTAATTTGAATGTTGTTCAAGAGAAAAGAAATTACCAGCGCATCGTTATGTGGATGAGACAAGGTCTCGAAGTCCTCTTCACTGAATGCAAGGGTTTCTTCAGGCATGCGGCCCCGAGTTTGCCCTGCTGTTGCAGCGGATACTCTTGTCCGCTTGATCACGGGTCCTTGAGGAACGCCAGTCCTCCCGATGTTCATATGAACGATGTGCCGTGATTTTCCCGTTCTGCTCCTCCGAGCTATTTTTCTTCCCCGAGGGTCATTTACAGCTCGGCCGCTGATGAATTCTTGGAGGTGCCCTTTGCTAACCAGTCGGGTTACTTCTTCCCGGAGCTGCCTGCGGTCTTCAATCCTATGACCGTGCGTGCCATGAAATTCACACACCAGGTTAGGGTTCCTCTGCGAAGGGTCTGATAGCATGGGTTGTGGCCACCTGGTATCACTGATTCCACCCATGGATGATATGATGTCTGAAACACCAATGCTGAACTTGTACTCGAACGATCAAAGTACCTCTGCCGACCTTGTGCGCCTTTGAACCCATCTTCGTTCATAAGTCCCCGAGAATTCCAACATCGATCTTACCTTTGATCGATTTGAGGCATGTTGCGTCTCAGAACATTTTTTGATTGCCGATATACGATTGATATCTTCCCTCGCGTGGCCTTGGTTATCTCTTTGGGAACCTTGACTCAATCCTCTTTGTAAGACCCTTGAGCATTTTCATAACAGCGGAATCGGTTGCTGCCCCATTGTTGCTCGGCCTCTCTGGTACCTACTTGACTCGAGGGACCGTTTCTGGTGCCATTGCGCTCGAAACCTTTTGATGGCTTTGTAGCTGAGTAATTGCTACTTGTTGTGCCTTTAGCATTTCAAAAATCACATGGAGGCTGACTTCTCTTTTCTCCCGAGCTGGAGTCTACTGAACCTCATGTTCTTTTTCTCTGCATATATCCCTTTCGGTGCAGGAGCTAATATCAACATGTTGGGCGTTGTGTGACCCCACATCCACCGGGATTGGTTCTGGTGCGTCCTTAGCGTTCCGCGATGGTACACCAGCTCCTGAAACAGCTACACCATTCTCTCCATGATCCTCAGCACTGTTGTTTTCGTGTGCATTTACTGAGTTAGACATTTTGACCTGAAATCAAAGATTCTTGGACAAGAAAAAGTGTGAAGAATAACTTGTGTTTTTAGTGAACCACCACTAAAACAATCACTATTATTTTTAGCCCCACAGTGGGCGCCAAACTGTGTACCTTGAAAATGGTAATTACAATTAGATTTGATTATCTAGTTCTAAAAATATATGATTTATTTTAATGCTAGTTGTCAAATAGTATATGCTAAGTGTGTGGTAAACAAACAAGATAGAAATGATGGAAGATAGAAATGGGAAAACCAGACTGTCCAGAATCAGGGGGGTTCGAGTTGGCCGAGATTGGACCTCGAGGTCGAGGCTCGATGCTTGACAGTGAAGGATCGATGAAGTTATAATAGTTCTAAGGGTATCGAATGCGTCTATTTATGGTCAACGACGAGTAATAAATGAATAACAATAAATGAAACACAATAAATGTAAGCAATAAATATAAGGAGATGATAGTGGAGAATGTTTAAGTTATAGAGCTGAGAATGTTCTTGTTCCTTATACTGAATATCATTTGTGCAGGAAATGATAAGGGTCTCCTTTTTATAGGAGGGAGGAATCCCAACATAGTACATAAGCATTAATTACAAATATATACAGTTGTTACAACTATTTAATGTCACGGTACGAACTTGTACTATTCTTGCAAACCTAACCAACTTCAGCCATGTGCCTTCCGGAAGTCCTCGAGCTGTGCCTTGAGTCTTATACATGCGTACAGTGGAAAGCCATAAAAATCATAAAATCGGTGTCATGCCCCGAACCTGGGGGTGACACCGGCACCTGATGCCTCACCTATCCTTGCATACCAACTTGCGACTAAGGGACTCTGGACATATAATGTCATACTTTGGCCATGGCCCACATTACAAGAAAACTACGACGGCTGACTAAATGTCAATATAAAACTGGGCCGACAAGGCCGTAATAATTATTACAGATGACAAACCAACCAAATATACATACAAGGCCTACAAGCCCAACATACTGCACTAACTGATAGGATATGTCTACAAGCCTCTAATGATGGATATACTGTGATCGGAAGGGCTCCCCGACCTACTTATAACATATATACATATATATACAAGATGTACATAAGGATCTAGACCCGTCAACTCTTAAAGACTTGGAGCTTACCGATAGAGCTGAAATCGGGCAACACTTAATAAGGAGGCCTACCCGTCTGTCTTTCTGAACCTACACACATGAAATGAAGCGCCCCTAGAAAAAGGATGTCACTACGAAATAATTTACCGAGTATGTAAGGCTATATACTGAAAGATGAAATTGAACTGATAATATAATAACTGCGAGTAGCTAGAAGTCAAAGATAATCTGAAGATATGCTTACCTGATGATACTGACTCAACTCTCTCAATATAGTAAGTAAAGTAGCTGTCTGGCCCTATAAGGCTCGGTATAAATATATATATATATATAACTGCTCTGCCATAATAGGCTCGCTCATAGGCGCTCGACCAAACTAGGCTCTGTATCTCGACCAACTAGGCTCGCTAATAGGCTCGCTCATAGGCGCTAGGAAAATACACGTAACTTGCAAGACTAGCAAAATATACGTAAATTTCAGGATATGAATTTTTCTTTATGCCTCGTTAACAAACTCGTGTAATTACGAGATCATGTCAAAATGAAGGAAGAGCTTAGCCCTAACATACCAGAGTCGATTCTCTTGACAATTCATCTAACACACATTAATTGCGACAAAACATATAACAGTGAGATCAAAATAGGGAACAAGGACCCCTATGCACAAACCTTGAAAATGGGCATGGCTCCAGTGTAGTACTTCGATGTATCAGCATAGGCTTCTGATTTGATACACTTCGCTAACCTTCTGCTAAGCCATTTCCACATAGAGCTAGAAATATAGCCAAGATTCAATATTAAACGAATTGGAATGAAGGTGGAGTTGAGGCTGCAAACCATTATCTCCACTTGACAAGAGTACGGTACAACTATATGACTCCTTTTGTGTCAAAATACCCAAGAGCAACATTTTTTTTAGTCATAGGGATATTGATTTGGGTGTTACACACAATGGGAAGTTGAGTTATTTTGAAGGACGAGTGTCTGGGATCAAGTATTTTTTGGGAAATTGCAACAGGTTGGTGAAGATCAAAGCAAAAGTTGACCTTGATAATTTCTTCAGGAATGGACAAAGCATCCCCATAAATAATGAATGTTATCTTAACTAATTGCCACCTTTTAATTATTGTATGAGTCACTACAATTGCATGGGGGCTTCCACCTCATGCTTTTTTGTACTTATCCAATATATTCCCAATTAATTAGGTAATGTCCCATTACCCTTGTAATTAACCAATTACCCACATAATTAAAATTTATCTCAAATTACTTAAAATACTACCCACTTTTAACACACCTTATACACCTTACTATCATGACCATGTGGTACCTTGTATGGTTCTAGTCCATAAATACCGGGTATTTTAGCTAGGGCCATATTTTATCCCAAAATTTCAAACTTAGGCAAAACTCATTTTCTTCGATTTTCTTACCCTATCACTTTCATGAATTCACTTCTCACTTGTTTGAAACAGCATAACGCTTATAATTTTCAAATAATCTTGTCCTTGAACTGATGTCAATTATCTTACGATAAATTCAACTTACAATACTACAGGATGCAACATCGTTGTAATTTAATACTGCGAAGCGTAACATCATTGTAAAGTAATACTGCAAGGTGTAACATTGTCGTAATATTGCGGGACGTAACAATAGGTCTCTCCGATTTTAGTCGTGTACAATATCCATATAAGAGGTTGAATCGACCCAATCTCAAAAGAGCCTAATAGCCGATATGTAAGAGCCTAAGGGCCATTCTAAAGAGCCTAAGGGCCGATCTAAAGAGCCCAAGGGCCAATTTGAAAATAGCATAAGGGATAATGTTTTGAAAACCTTAGGGTTGATAGTCCCGAGTCAAAACTTAACTCGAGGATCGAGCCCCAAATAGTCAATTTTTATCTATTATCAATTACTCATCAAGCACAAAAACCTAAGGGTTTTTTAAGTCCAACATATCAGACTGATTATCGACAAGCATCAAAATTCGAGACAAAAACAAAGACACAGGCAAGTTGAAAATTTATACAAAGGTAAATCCAAAGGGGTTTTTATATAATGGTAGCACAAAGATACATTTACAACACCCCCACGGGGAGCCCTTTACAAAAATCAAGAAAGAAAGACCCAATCTATCTTCGGGGACTTAGTCTTTTCCCCCCTCGGGGACTATGTCTTTATCATCTCCTTCGGGACCAATTCCCTCACCGGCCTCTTCCTCATTTTCTTCAGCATCAAAAACGAGGATTTTGGCATCGAACTCATCCGCCTTGGAGTGCTCTATCTCCTCCAAGAGATCGAAGCCCTTAGCGTGAATTTCCTCGAGGGTTCCCTCCGGGATATGCATCGGGCATACTCATTGACTCTTCTCTCTCGATCAGAAGCCCCCCTCAACTCTGTCTAAGCATCAGTAGCATGTTTTATATATATTTCCAGTTCTTATCAGCCATTACTTGGACCTCTTCGGCTTGGGCACGAGCCTTCACAACTTCGGTTTTTATCTTCAAGAGATCGGTTTCAAGCTTAGCTATCCTGGTTTCCTGAATCGAGTTTCTCTCTCTAGCATCACGGAGTTGAATTTCAAGGCTAGAGACCTTAGCCAAATCGTTTTTTCAGGCCACAACAAGGACATCCATTTGTGCCTTCAATTCGTTGCACTTAGAATTAACCTGGTTAACTTCGCCTCGAAGGCGTTTCTGCTTGTCCTCATACTCATGAGCTTGGGTCAATTATGACCAAAGGTGTACCAATTCCTTTTCCTTCTTGTTTCAAAGAAGCCTAAGGGATTTTTCCCCATTAAAGGATTTACGCAACTTGGCCTTACAACGAAGCAGCTCAGACTTGAGTTTTTCGAAGGCATACGAGAAAGAAGGTTCAATTAAAAAAGAAGAAAGTACGAAGTTAGAGAATTTATAATGACTTCAAAACTCACCACAGAGCAGAGTCGCCGAGCGTCCTCAAAGGTCAATTTTTCCTCTGCCGACTCGGTCTCATTGATCCTGGTAGAGCAACCCCAAAATGGGTCGTGTTCATTTGGGACTCCACCTAATTTGGGCGACCTCTGTCTCCAAGCGTTCCTTGTGGTATCTTCAAAGGAAGATGAAAACAATGGAGAAAGACTTGCTGTCTTAGCCTTGGAAAAATCACCCGAGGCGCTTTGATTGGGCAAAGATGCGTTGAAGCCCATTTCCCTCGGAGTATTTTCCGACATCCGAGAACCAGTTTTCAAATCAGGTAATGAAGGCCCTTCGCCCCTCCACTCTTGTGGAATCTCTCCCTCGAGGCTAGGGGCCTCGAGACCAGTAGGCTTAATTGCCTCTGTAGGCCCCCTGGTTCGAGCCATAAACGTAGAACCATCCTCTTCGAACGCATTACCATCCACACATCATCCAATGAATATAAGATCATCTTCCATGGATGCATCCTCCTCGCACCTCCGGGAGGGACCTTCTTTCCTGTGAATATCCTCGTCCCTCGAGGACCCTTTCCTTTTATTATCTTATTTGTCTATGAAGCAGAAGATCCCTGTTCCTCCCCGAGAGGGACGGTCTCATCTTAGAAACTCACTGATGCCTGTAGCAAAGAAATTAATATACATAAAGAAAGGTATTCATAAAGAGAGGACTTATATAGCACATACGATGGTGTTTTGCCTCTCATTTGCCCTTCGACAAATCTCGCCACTTGCGTTTGTCATCGGACGAAGAATATGCCAGTTTGCGAGCCTAGTCCGCGAGATCGAGGGTAGCATATGGCATCCACGGGACCGCTGTGAAAGAGGAAAAATAATGTTCTTATGAAGTATGGCAAAATTGGGAACAAAAGTAATAAGGTACAACATGTCACTTACGTTTGAAATTCCCCACCTCGGGGAACGACAGGAAATCCGAAGGGATGATATCAACAGTCCTCACTCGAATAAACCGACTCATCCATCCTTGATCCTTTTCCTCGTCGTCATGGGAAAAGAATGGCTTGGTGTATCGGCATCGTAGTTTAATTAGACCTCAGAAATGCAGAGGCCGATACAATCTAATAAGTTGACTAAGAGTAAACTCGAGCTCGACCTTTTTAGCAAAAAATCTCATCATCAGCTGGATCCGCTAGAAAGACGGATGGATTTGAGAAAAAGTAACTCGATACCTTTGACAGAACTCGAGCACGAGTCGGTCAAGGGGACCCTACGTAAAGGGGTAAGTATACACGTTCAGAAACCCCTCTACATGGGCCATAATATCCTCTTCCCGAGAGGGTATCTGCAGCACTACCTTTTCTCGCCATCCACCGTCTCTCCTCACAGCTTCAAGGTGTCTCTCCTCGATGGATCGAATGTACCTCGATGCATGCTCTCGACGGCCAGGGACATTGTGGGGTTTCTCTATCGTGAAATATTTCTTCAAGGCAAAGCAGTTTGAGGTTAGTTCGCTAAGCGTTGGAAGTGTACCACCAGCCGGGACGGAAGTAGAGGTTGTGCTTCCCTCTTCCAGATGAACAGATTTAGATATGGTAGCCATGATTTCTTCAAAACAAGAAATGAGAGATGAAAACTCAGACGAGAGCTTTAAACTGATACAACGGAAGAAGTGGTGGAAGAAAGGAACTCTATCGAGGAATATGGTTTCACAAAGAAATAAAGTTCTTAATGAAAGTGAAAACAAGTATATATATATATAAGATAAGATCAACGACTATTCATTAATTTTGATAGCCAATCAGCTCTGACGAAGCAATTATGTCTTTTGGGGAAATGTACCGATATGTTACTACGGTCACTTCGCGGTCACGTCATAAGAATGATGCCATCATGCAATGCCTCGAAGGGTCGAGAAGTTAAATCGATTTCTTACCAATCCGTCCTAAGAAAGGTTAGCGATTGAAATCAGTGCAACCCGATTTTAAGGGTCTCTGCTGCGCTGAGCCCGAGCTCGAGGGATTTGAAGTAAAGATCGAATTCGACCTTCAAATAAACACTTAAAGGTGGAACATAGATGACATTTATGCAAAGAAGAGTGAAATAAGAAGATTCTTTGTATTCCAAAAGGCATATTGACATGGATACATTTACAAAGCTCTCACATAGAGCCCTTACCCCAAAAGAAGAAGAAATAAAAAGGGTGAAAAAGAGCCTAGTCTTTATCTTCACAACTCTCTAAGCCGCTACAAGAGCCCTCGTCTGAGTAATAAGTGCCGTCGACTCTTTCTCTAAGGCCTTCAATTCCTCGATCTCGGCAGAGAGATCGAAACCCTTGACATCACTTCCTTGAAAGCCTGCCTTGGAACTTCTAATCGAGCATGCCCGAGGGTGCGAGTCAGCTTGAGCTCAGCCTCTTTAGATATCTTCTTGGCTCGAGCATTTGCAAAAGCAACATCTTCCGGGTTAGAGGATATGAGTGCATTCGCTTCATACTTGGCTGTGGATAGCTCGGTGGCCGATTCAGCATGAAGCGCTTTATACTTGTGGCGCTCCTCTTTCGTAGCCTGAAGAAGATGTTGGATTGAGGTCAACTTCTCTTGAAGGGAGTCCTTCTCAGAGGACATGTTGTTCATGCTCTGCTTCAGGTCGAGGATCTCAACATTTTTGGCCACAATCTCTTCCTGAAGTTGCCCCGCTAGGTCCTCTTTCTGCTTGATCTGCAAAACCAAGCCAAATTGTTGAACGTCGAGTTATGAAAACGGAAAGAAAACCCTTGAAAAATAAGCTACATGTTCGATGAAGTTGGCCCGCTCTTGGAACGTTTTCTCGGAGCTTGCTCGAAGTTCATTAAGTTGCTCTTCCCTTCGGGCACACAGAGTTTTGAGCTTATTCAACTTCGACTTGAGTTTCCCGAGCTCCTCCTCACAAAGAGTCAGCTCGACTCATAACTTGGAGAAGGCCCGGTCATAAAGCATCACGACCTTAAACACAAAGGAAAGAAGTTAGCAAAAAAAAAAACAAAATCCAAAGCACTAATGCTATATAAAAAAACTACCTGCTTTTGGAGTTTCTCAGCCTCCTCCAGAATAAGTGGGGCATCGAGATCAGGCTCCTCCTCAACACCGAAAAAATAATCTTCAAATATATCATTCTCTCATTGGGATTCCCCCACGTCGGGAGTTTCCCTATTTATGGCATCCCGTATTTGTCCTGAAGAAAACGACGGGCCTGGTGGAAGATCACCTATGTTAATAATCTCGATCGGGGCCTTCTTTCACTCTCGAGAAATTTTGGAGTTGGGTCCCCAAATTCGCCGACCAATTGCTCATTGGCACAAGATGCCCCCTGCTTGATGATCGGCTCGGGGACTTCATTTAAACTCTCTTAAAGAGTCTCCCCAACTCAGGGTGTGACCATATCGGTAACCCCTGGCTCAATAGTCTCTAGATCAGCAGCTTTCGAAGCATCGTCGCTTCGTCTTCCCCCCAGTGGGCAATTGTCGTCATCTTCGTCTTCAACACGAATGCTCTCAGTAGGTGCCGAAGTTAAGAATGTCGTATCGACCTTAGGGATTTGAGCTTTGACTCTCATAGGTTTCAGAGACTCCGTCGGCGTCTCCTTCTTTCTCTTCTTATCTTTGGCGGGTTTCTCGGTCTCCACTTTGCCAGGTAGATGGGGCCTCATCAAAACAGCTTCTCCAAGGCCTGCATAAGCACAAAACATCAAGTATACCATCAAGGAAGCTTTTACTAGGAGATTCATAAGAAACAGTGGTAGAAACTTACCACGATTCTTTGCTTCCCATTGAGTTTTGGCTAAATCACGCCAAACACGCTTAGCATACGCGGAGATGGAATCTAACTGTTGTACCCAGCCCGGGAGGTCTTTCACCGCGCCGGGGTACCACTCGATGACTGCGTCATCAGAAAGGAATTAGTTCAAAAGGGAAAAGGAAACATTCAGTTAATGAAGCATATTCAATGTATTATCACTGAAGACTCATATTCCATTCCTCGGGGAATGACATCTTCTCGGTAGTAATCAGGTCCAAGGTCCTAATTCTAATGAAGTGGATCATCCACCCCCGGTCTTTGTCTTTATCGATGCTAGCAAAGAATGCCTTCGAGGTTCGACACTGCAGTTTAATTAGGACACATCGATAGAGACGAGGTTTATACAATCTCATCATATGGTCGAGGGTGAAAGGCATCCCCTCGACCATGTTTGAGAAATATCTAATTAAATAGACAATTCTCCAGAAATAAGGATAGATCTGACCGAGCGTCACTCGATATTGTCAGAAAAAATAGAGGATCACTGGGTCTATGGGTGGTGAAGAAGGGTCTACAGGACCTAAGGTAAATTGATATGTGTATATGCTGAGGAAACCAACTCTGAGGGTAGTTATATCTCTTTCAGATGAAGGGATCTCCACTCGCACCAACTCCCCCCAGCGTTAATCGACTTTCACCTTCTCGATATCAGTTACTAGACTGATATATCGAGACATAGGCTCGCATCGACCCGCTACTGAAGAAGGTTTATCAACCTTGAAATCAAATGATGTTTCACACGGCCCGGGGATGCACTCCTCAACACAAGAGGGTACTACTTTTTTGCTCTTGGATGAGCGTGAAGAAGACAGGGCTCTCTCTTTTTGAGGGACTGTCTTAAAAGTTTTGTCCATAACTATGGTGAAGTTTCAAAATAAGAAAAAGAAACTAGTAAAGAAATGAACGCAGGAAAGGGATGAAAGCAGAAAACTGTTACTGAGGATTTGAAGATGTTGTAAAGGGTAAAGGTATTAAAGGTGAAGTATTGAAATATTTATAGAAGTCCTCTAAGCATATTGGAGGAGTTGAAAGGGCGACCAATAGCGGTTCATGGACTTTTCGGGAGCCGTGTTGACAAGACCTCTGTACAACCTTTTCTATCACATCAATTGCTGACCTCACGTGGCTGACGTCACAGGGGGGTGGGGGATATCGAAGAGGCAAGAATTCAAAATCTTTTCTTATTATTTCACTCTAAGAAACGCGGGGACTATCTGTATACGGTCAAAATCGGGGAAGTCCAATTTTAAGGCCTCTATGGCATTCCAAGCCCAGTCTCAATAGGCTCGAAGCACTGTTTGAGTATATCGACCACGAGGTGCATCCCTCAAGAAAGTATATCGAAGGCTCGTCAAAACATACCTCGAGGCAGTATAAGAATCGATGGCCGTCATGGAAAGGCGGGAAACTCCCAACGACACGTGGTTAGAGCTGATAAGGTCTGCAAGAGATAGTACAAGTCTGTACTAAGCCGTTATACAGTTGTACCAATAGTATTTCTTTACCATGATTAGCCATTTACTATGTTGGGATTATCCCCTCCTATATAAAGGGAATCCCTGTCAGTTTGTAACACTAATGAATATTCACTGCAATAGAACATTCTCTGCTTTTCTCGCTTAACGTGCTCAAATTTGTCCTACGGCTTCATTGTTCTTCATTTATTACTTTATATTTAATGTTCTCCATTTATTATTCATTATTAACGGCGAAAGGCTTCCCTCGAGGTCTCCGATATAACTGAGTTCGAGGCCCCCGACTTCGTGACAAATTTGGTTTGCTTATCTCATGTTCTTTACTTGCACTTATTACTTCCGGATTATCAACTAGTAGTAAAATAAATCTTATATTTTAAGAACCACAAATTAAATATAATTGTTAATACCATTTTAAAGGTAGTCATAAGGAAGTACATTAGATTAAACAGAAAAATAAGGAAAATTCATCAGTCAAACACAAGAAAGGAAAGAATATCACACGTAGACGAAATCAGTAAAGGAAAAGGGGAAAATTTCAAACCCTAGTTGGGATTAACAGCCAATAACCGAAACAATAATGCAAGAATCGTTCAATATAATGTGTATAGAGACGAAAGATCGTCCAGATCTTCACATAATCAAAATAGATCGGTGTCGATCTTGAGAAGTAGTTCTTGCCAAAAATAGGGCAAGAACTAAGTAACACCATAGACATGCGTATAATGATAGAGTATCACAAAATATGTAAGTAAATCATGGGTTGATTCCGTGTTTGAGTTAGAATCGGAGAAGATTGAAGTATGGCGGCTAGGGCCACTGTGAGAGAAGAAGAGAGGATGTGAAGGAGGTTGGGTAGGGGGGAAATGGGTCTTTAGGGTATAGGGTAAGGGCGTAAATTAAAGAGGTTGGTTTATTAGGGGTCGTTGATCATGTGAGATCAACGACCAAGATAAAAGAATGAGTTTGGGTGGGTCATTTAAATGGGTTGTCGGCCAGGTACTTAAAAGGGGTAGTTTGGTTTTGGGCTTGGGGTAACAGGGCTAAGGTTTGGGTAGATTTAGGCCACTAATGTGATCCGAAATTGGTTAGAATAGTTTTAAAAAAAATTTCAAAATAATTTATAAAATATGATTAATAAATGAATGAAAATATTATTTATGTAACGAAACGCTTAAATTAATAACTATATATTAAAAATATAAACATGGTATTTTGACACAAATAATATAAAATAAAGAGAAATTGTATGAATATAGGACATTATTTCAAAATTAGATAAATAGCTTAAAAATGCTAATGTAATTATATAGCATGATATAAAATGTTTGAAACATATATTATAGGTGAAAATTAATTATTTTAGGTAATTAAGTCATCAAAAATAATTTAAAAGGATAATTACTAGATATTTATGTAATTTAAATACAAGAAAATTAATTCAAAGCTCTAGAAAATTGTGGAAACTTATACAAAATGCTTGTATGGGTTTTTAAACTAAATAATGATGCAAATATGCTATTTTGAAAGTATATATGTATTTTAGAAAATATGCCGGCAACATTGGGTATCAACAGTTATCCCTCTTTACCCGATCTTTATGAAAGAGTTGGCGGGTAAAGGAAATGATGATTGATTTTGACCGAATGAGGTGATTTACAAAATGGAGGCCGAACCATGGTTTATGAGTTGCCTACATATCCCTGGTGTTACGGGAATAATGTCGTGTGTAGTTTTAGATCCAACGGTGAACTGAACCGATAAAGTTGTTATAGGAATGGTCGTATGCTTCGGAAAGGGTTCTTTTGGGTTGGACATTATCAGATGAATTTGCACGAAATCATGAATGTGAATATGAAATGTTATGATGTATCTCAAAAACGTGTATCAGAACGGTTATCAAGTAAGAATGGGTAGCTGATAGTGATTGGTTGCGTTTTGAAATAATTGAAGGATGTGAACGTTGAACGGAAACCGGAGAGAAGATTGCTCCATTTAGAAGAATGGTTACTTCCTGGATTACTTGCAAAACTTAAAACATGATGCATGCAAGTATATATGGATTATTGCGAGAATTTAAACATAATGCAAATTCCCTTTGGACCATAAAAGTTGCCTTTGGACGGTGAGGATGATGTCCTTAGACCATGAAGTCTGGGGCCATGAATCATGTGATAAGGGACTCGCAAGCCATGAAATGATGTCCCCGGGCCATGAAAATGGTGCCTCTGAACCATGACGCCTTTGAATAATGATGTTCAATATTGAGAGATCCTCAAGCCATGGAATGGTGTGTTTCGACTATGAGGATGATGCCTTCGGACTATGACACCTTTCGTCAAAATGGCGTTGTTTCAGCCCATGAGATGCAAAGATATGATACTCGATCGTATGCAAAGTTAAACAAGACAGAGCTTAGGCAATGCTTAGCAGCAGGCGAATAGAAGATAGTGCTTGGTTTTAAATAGCAAAATGGAGATAGCATTTGGTCTTATGCAAGGACAAGGCAGTTATTAGCCTTAGGAAATTGAGGAGGCAGTGCTTAGCCTCATGCAAGAAGAGGAGACGATGCTTAGTCTCGATGCAAGGCAAGGCAATGCTTAGCCTTGTGCAATTAGGGAGGCAATTCTTAGCCTCATGCAATTAGAGGAGACAACGCTTAGTATCGATGCAAGGAAAGGCAATGCTTAGCCTTATGCATATAGGGAGGCAATGCTTAGCCTCATGCAAGAAGAGGAGACAAAGCTTACTCTCGTGCAATTAGGATATAATGCTTAGTCTCAAGGAAGGAAAGGAAGTGCTTAGCCTTATAAAATTAGGGAGGAAATGCTTAGCCTCATTCAAGAAGAGGAGTCAGATCTTAGTCTCATGCTATTAGGAGACGGTGCTTAGTATCATGCAACGGAAGGCAGTGCTTAGCCTTATGCAAGGAGAAAAGACAATGCTTAGTCTCATGCAAAGAAACGAAGTGCTTAACCTTATGCAATTGAGGAGGCATGGCTTAGCCTCATGCAAAATAGGATACAAAGTTTAGTCTCATGCAATTAGGAGATAGAGCTTAGTCTTATGCAAAAAAAGGCAATGCTTGGCCTTATGCAGTTAGGAGGCATGGCTTAGCCTCATGCAAAGAAAATGATGAGTGATAGTAGAGTATTTATTAGCTGGAGGTGCTTGTGATAGATAATTTGCTATCTTGAAGGTAGTGATTTGATGTGTCTATAGATATTATTGCCTCACCGTGCCTGCTTCCAAAGAAAAATTGTGGGGGATGGTTGTTTCGTGCTTTTGTCTTCTGTTTTGCCTATGCTCAAGTCTTGAGATTCTATTTGAGTTACCCTGGGTAACGTCTGGCTGCCACAGAAAATAATGTTTTCGAAAAAGTATGTGTGCATTTGATGAATGAAGTTATTTTAAAGTATAGTAGTATGAAATATCAAGTAACTTAGACGGACCAATGACAGTGACACTCTAGAGACATTGCGACTTCTTTGCTTTAGAATTTTGAGGGTCCTCCTCAAAATTCTGTTCTAGTTTAAAAGCAATTCTTTGACTGTTCTGCATATGACGAAGTTGGCCGGACTTGCTTCAGAATTTTAAGGTCCTCCTCAAAATTCTGCCCCAGTTTCTGACTGTGGAAAAATGAAGATTTTATTAAGATGTGACCGAACCCATAGGGCTTCCTACGTATCCCTTCTTAAATGGGTATCTGGTCAAGCGTAGTTCAGTTACATAAGATAAAGAAATATAAACAATCTAAACATAGTATCTTTTGACTGCGTCAGAGGTTGATAGGTTTAGGCCAAACTCCTCCATTTATTTCTTCAAGTATCAGCGCTCCTCCTGTTAGTAAACCATGTAAGGCACTTGTCAATTGGGTGAAAATTCCCCTTTGGCTTCATCTTGATACGGGAAGATGTGCCCCGGTGTGAATTGTCTAGGCCTGACACTTTTATTGAAAGCTCTGGACATTCTATTTTTGTAAAGTTCACCGTAATATACCACATTCATTCTTTTCCCGTCAATGAGAGCCAGTGGTTCATAGCGACTTCGTATCAATTCTGCATCACTGAGTTCAGCCTCTTATATGATTCTTAAATAAGGGATTTCTACTTCGACAGGAATGACAACTTTAGTGCCATAGGCCAGTAAATAAGGAGTTTCCCCAGTTGATTTGCGAACCGTGGTATGATATCCTAATAAGGCAAATAGTAATTTCTCATGCCATTGTTTGTGATTATCTACCATCTTCCTTAATGTCTTCTTGATGTTCTTGTTTACGGCTTCCACAACTCCATTCATTTGTGGCCTATATGTTGTGGAATTCTTATGCTTGATCTTGAAGGTTTCACACATGGATCTCATTAAATCACTGTTAAGGTTGACAGCGTCGGCGGTGATGATCAATTCCAGCACCCCAAATCGACAAACAATACAGTCCATAATAAAATCTACGACGACCTTCTTAGCTACAACCTTGTAAGATTAGTCTATGGCTACTAGGATGAACCTGTTCCCATTTGAAGTGGCGGGTTTTATTAGACCGATGACATCCATACCCAAGCGGAAAAAGGCCAAGGTGCACTTGTTGCATTGAGTTCATTGTGTGGCACTCGTGCCATATCCGCATGTACTTGGAATTGATGAAAATTTTGAACATACATGATGCAGTCTGTTTCCATAGTCATCCAAAAATATCCTGCTCTTAATATCTTCTTAGCTAAGACAAAGCCATTCATGTGTGGTCCGGAAGTTCCTGCAAGTATCTCTTCGATAAATATGGATGCTTCCTTGGCGTCGACACACTGTAATAACCCCAGATATGGAGTCCTTCTGTACATGATTCCTCTATTTTGGAAGAACTGGTTGGATAATGTTCAGAGTGTGCATTTCTGAGTACGATTTGCATGCTCCGGGTACTCTCCTTTTGCCAAATATTTTTTGATGTCATGTAACCATGGATTTCCATTAGATTCTTCTTCAACATGAGCATAATAATATTGCTGATTATGAATCCCTAGTAGGATGGGATCAATGAAATTCTTGTTCGGGTGTTATATCATGGAAGATAAAGTGGCAATGTGTCACGACCCAAATCTCGATTAACGTCGCGTTGGAGCCCAACGGCGAGGTTAGGCCAGCCAATATAGAAAACACTAAATTTTACCATTCCCCGTTACGCAAATTTCATCTTTTAACCAATTTTAAACAGATGTAAACATGATAATGGTGGTGATGTGAAATAAAACTACAAGTGCAAAAAATCAACCAATAGGCATGTCGCATAACATATGTACAACCAACCACCCAAAATGTACACCACGTGTGTGCCAGGAACTAGTGTCACGAGTGCCACAGGCAACTACTGAATATACAATGACTACAATATATAAAGGGTCTCAGTCTGAACGAATGTACATAGAATATAACAAAAGAACTCCAGGGTGCTGCTAGGAAGTCGCCGAGAAAGCAGCTCACCGTGAAGTATGACCACGCTATCAATATCTAGCACCGACCTGATAATCAGATGTACCAGCCTCTGGACCTGTACAATCAAGTAGAGAAAAGAAAAGAAAGTGCAGCATGAGTACATATTAAATAAATATGTACCCAGTGAGTATCCCGCCTAAACTCGAAGAAGTAGTGATGAGAGGTCGACTCGATACTCACTAAGGTCCAGCAGTGATAACATATGATAGAATATGATGAAATACAGTAGGCATGTCAGGGAAATAAGCAACAGGTATATATATCAAAAGCAAAAAAAGAATCCAAACAATTTCTGAACTAAACAATAAAGCATTTTCAAGGTAAGACCACCGAACGAAACAAAAATCACAAATTCTTAGATCCGCCGTGGCGTACGGCCCGCTCCCATAAGGTACCTTCTACACTCGCCGTGGCGCACGGCCCGATCCCATATTCATTTCAATTTCTTTTCAACACTTCGTGGTGTATGGCCCGATCCCATATTCATTTCAATTTCTTTTCAACACTGCCGTGGCGTACGGCCCGATCCCATATTCATTTCAATTTCTTTTCAACACTGCCGTGGCGTACGGCCCGATCCCATATTTCTTTAAATTTCTTTTTAACATTGCTGTGGCGTACGACCCGATCCCATATTCATTTCAATTCCTTTTCAACACTGCCGTGGCGTACGGCCCGATCCCATATTCATTTTAATTTCTTTTCAACACTGCCGTGGCGTACGACCCGATCCCATATTTATTTCAATTTCTATTCAACACTGCCGTGGCGTACGACCCGATCCCATATTCATTTCAATTTCTTTTCAACACTTCCGTGGCGTACGGCCTGATCCCATATATTTTCACAATTTCTACTTACCATAAGGCCTTGGAAGAATAACACGATGCTAAAACATAGTTTCTTGGTACATATGGCATCACAAATAATCATATGAAGCATTTCAAGGAAAACATATAAGGCATTACGAGAAAGCATGTAAAGCATTACGAGAAACATACAAGGCATAGTGTGGGCCTAACTACCCGGACGTAACAATAATAGTCGCTACGTATGGACTCTCGTCACTTGGCGTGTACGTAGCCCCCAAACAATTTACACATAGCATATACATCACCTATGGGGAAAATTCCCTCTTACAAGGCTAGAAAGAAGACTCACCTTGTGTCGAATCTACCCATTGGACCACAATTGCGTCCGAAACTCCGAACTCTATACCCGAGGACTCGCAACTAGTCAAAAGGTGTGAAATTAGATCAACGCATGCACAATGTGAGAAATTATCCTAGTTATTCAATAAGTATCGTTAAGCATCTTAAGACACTGCAAATAGGCCAAAGAACCAAGTCGAACGGTCCCGGGAGGGCCCTTTTGCAAACACACTGTTTTTGGTTGAACAGGGCATTTTCCGCACCTGCGGAACTTTGACCGCAGGTGTAGTCTCGCCCCTGCAAAAAAAATATTTGCACCTGCGGAATTTCTCGTGCCTGTGGTTATGGACTCGCAGGTGCGAAGTCGCACCTGCGGAAAATTGACAGCACTTGCGGTCCTTCGTCCAAAATTCAACTGCCCATAATTGTTTTTGTGTCATTTTTGACTTGGGCTTAGTTTTTAGCCACTAATCTGTACTCAAGACTTCCAGATGAGTGTCCCAAACCTTGTTCTAACTTTATTACACTAAAATTTAGGTACTAGGCACTAAATTGTTTTTTTACCCCGAACACTTTGCGAGCGTACAAAGTTTACAAAGTTTGCGAGCGTACAAAGTTTGCGAGCGTACAAAGTTTACTCCCTCTTCTCACGAATGGAATTCACTATAACCCAAAATGGAATCTAACACACAATCCCTACTCTCAACCAAATCCTCACTCTAAATCTAATCTAGTTCACAGGGAAACATAACGAAATAATGAATTTTGCACGGCCATTGAAGGCCCAAAACACACAAATACATAAGAATACAAACAAAAAGAGAGGAAGAATGGAGTGAGGGGTAGAGATTACCTGGGTTCTTGTGATTTGCAGTGAGTGAGAGTTGAGAGGAAGTGAGGGAATTTTTTTTCTGGTCTGTGATGTTTAGGGTGAAGAAACTGGCCTGGGGAATGGGATTTGGGAAATAAACTGGCGACTTCCGCACCTGCGGTAATTTATTCGCACCCGCGTGTTCGCATGTGCGTGAATAAGGCCCCACCTGCGATGGTGGCTGCACCTGCGGAAATTTGACCGCAGGTGCGGAATCCCTCGATTCAGCACAAATCAAGTTGTGGACATTTGCGATCGCATTTTTGATCGCAAATACCACTTTGCTATAGCATTTTGGACATAAGGCATCGCAGACCTGGGCCGAATGTTTGCCCAGCAATTTCTTTGTTTTCTTGCACTGGTTTTGACTCCCCGGTATCCCTGACATGCTCAAATCAACTCCAAAAAACGCAAAACATGGCAGATTGGTTAGAAAAAATATAATAAGCTATTCTAAAAAAAGAAAAGTTTAAAGACGACCAAAAAAAATTTGAAAAACAATGGGTTGCCTCCCATCAAGCGCCGCATTTAACATCGTGGCACGACGCAATTCACTTTAACACTTTTCTCGCCACTTGGATGATATGAATTGGGCACCTAGCTTGGAATCAAGCTTGTGACCATGAGCGGTGGGGGGTGGTAAGTAGATGATTGAGCCAAGCCTTAATTTCTTCATTTTGCACTTCTGGGCTCTCATGTGAGGAATGTCATTTTTCTTTCTTGGTTCTTCAAATTGCAAGATGTATGGTACGAATCTTTCCTCCTCGCAACACTCCACTGACTCGTGTAGTTCAACTTCCGTTTTACCACACAATTCCAATGTTGACAAATGCTTGGAGTGTGCTTTAAAACATCCAACTTGCAAACTTTTCCGGATTTTGACATCCTAAATTTTCCCCGAAATTGAGTCAATTTCAACCAAAGTTTCAATCACTCCGGTTGACTCTAATTCCATATTTTTGTTGGCATCACTAATACTCGTGGAGTCGGTTGGTGGATGTTCAAGGCCTGATTCCTCAAAGTAGAACTCGCACTCTTCTTGGCTTCCATCCACACTTTCAACTTGAGAGGCATGGTGAGCCTCCCTTAATGCATGCATTTGATTCTCAAAAATTCGGATGTGCTCATCATTTTGAGTCACTTTGTGCTTCAATTCCTCGAGTGCAAATATGTGTTTTTCCACATTTTCAAGAATGGCGTCAAACATGAGCATCATCCTCTCATTTTGAGCATTTGAGAGTTCATTTTGGCTTTGTTCAAGCACCAAGGAAGAATTTCTAACTTCTTGGTTATCACTCACCTCCAAGGCTTTTTGGATCCTTGAAGCTTCAATCATTGCATCCATTTGTGAGTGTAATCTTTCAAGTGTCAAGTCATTTTGGAGACTAGTCTCCAAAGGTTCTTCCAAGGCATTTTGCTCATGGTTTCCTTCTTCAAGTAAACACTCCAACATGAGCTTGAACTCTCCATTTATACCATGCTCAATTTTCTCCACTTCATTACCACTAAATGTTTCGTCACAAAAAGTAAACTCATCATAGTGGGGGCTCGGGGTAGGGATGAACAAATACAAACAATCATCCCAATGGCCATTTTGGCAACCACACCTATCACAAATACTCCACTCATAGGTTTGAGATTGTGCGCACAATCCATCCCCGGGAGAATTCAAACAATTTTGCCACGATTGTGGTCCTCCACAATAAGGACAAGGGTCATCACAATATGAACAACTACCATCCGACCAATTATCATTATATGATGCCATAATTTTTTTTTCTTTATAAGAACAAATTAATAAAACAAACAAGAAAAATAATTACACAAATATTCACAAGTTTGGATCAAAGCACTTAGGCTTACTTCTTACCCAACCTAAGTTACGCCAATTGTTCCCCGACAACGGCGCCAAAATTTGATACGCTCAATTTACACCTTAGAAAAGTGTAAGCGGTCGATTGACCAATATAATAACCCAACAAGGTTGGGGTCGAATCCCACAGAGAACAATATGAGGGCGATTAGGAATGCAAGAGAGTTATCACTTATCGCGCAATTCAAAACAAATAAGATTTTGGGTTTTGATAGATGTTTATAGCTAAATGCGAAAATATAAACTAACCTAGAAAGCAAGTAAAATGATCAACGACAACAAGAATGAATGTGTCGGCTATTACACTCAAGTAACGATCCAATGTATTTCACGATTTTACAAATATGAGTGAGTTAATATTAATTAGCCACGGATAATAATTCTTAATTAGCTTTTCCCAAAGACTAACAAGACTTCCTAATTGCATTATTCCTAACCCAATTAAGAGATTAAGCACTTCCGAGTTTGGATACAAGTAGTTCAATCCTATCCCTATATAGAATCTATAAAATGAGGGTTAAAGCCTCAAGTTATTGTTAATTAATCTTTCCCAACCCCAAATTATCTTTTCCAAAATTAATTCGGAGTTAATGGGAGAGTCCTAGGGTTAGCTAATCCCTTTGGAAATATTAAAGAACAAGAATAATTAAAATAATAAATACCCAATACATAAATATAATAAAATCATTCAATACACAAGCACAACAAGGTATTTAATCCACACTTTAAATATGAATATTCCCATAAACAAGATTCAAGTGTTGGAAAAATACTACACACTTAGATATTCAATACAAAACAAGGAAATGAAGAAATAAACATAAATGGGTAAGAAATCCTTTACCACAATGGTGAAATCTTCAAGACCCAAGTGTGTGTGCAAAGCCCTAGCTTCAAGACTTGTTCTTCTCTCTCAAAATTATATTTACATAGCCAAAAGATATGCCAAGATTCTCAAAAATGTCTGCTAGGTCAAGTATATGAGAGTGGGGAATGAGAAATATGATTTTACATATTTGCCCGGATCTGATGCCCGTTGACCGCACCTGCGGAAGATTCTTCGCAGGTGCGGTTCCGCAGGAGCGGAAATACACTCGCAGGTGCGAGTCTGGAAGCCTTGGTCAATTTTTGCAGGAGCGTACAAATGGTCGCACCTGCGGTTTTGCAGGTGCGAGTTCTGTACAGCTAACCCCTCTTTCGCAGGTGCGATGATTTCTTTGCAGGTGCGAGGTCGCACCAGCGACCTAAGGTCCGCAGGTGCGGAATCACTGGAAGTTTTCTGAGATTTTCACCATGTTTTGCTCAACTTTACTCCAATTCAACACCAACCACTTCATGGCATCATTTTCTTGAAATTCGAGCAAATACACACTATAAACGACCTCAAGTTACCTTTAAAGGAAGCAAAATCTAACGAAAAGAGGCCTAAATGAGTGGTAAAATTACCACACATCATGGTTTGATGTTGGAGAATCTGGGTTACATGGGCCAGACCTGGTTCAGCAGGCCATAGGGAAAGTGAAGCTTATTCGGAAGTGATTGTTGACAACTTAGAGTCGCCAGAAGTCATATTCTGATGTGCGGTGATGAGACTTAGAGTTCGGGGTTAATGACAGAGTATTCTTAAAGGTATCACCTAGGAAGGTCATGATGAGGTTTGGCAAGAAAGGCAAGCTTAGCCCACGGTAAGATCATTCAGAGAGTGGACCAAGTAGCTTATGAGTTAGAATTTCCCTCAGAAATGGAGTGTGTTCATCCGGTTTTTCACGTGTCTTTGCTACGGAAGTGCATTTGCGATCCTACCCGAGTGGGTGCCCACGATGATGTACACATTAAGGAGGACTTGTCATATGAGGAAATTCTAGTTTCCATCCTAGACCCACAAATCCGCAAGCTACAAAATAAGGAGGTAGCGTCCGTGAAGGTTTTATGGAGAAGCAAGAATGTGGAAGAGATGATGTGGGAAGCGGAGGAAGAAATGAAGTCTAAATACCCCCACCTATTTCAAACTGAAGATATGGATCGAGATGGGATTCTACAGCACATCTCTGTTCAGGCTAGTAGGTCATTAGGTAAGCTCTAATTTTTGACTTTCAGTATTTATGATTTATGGCTGTGTGAGGCAAAGTGTTGCTATTTATAGACATTGGACATGTGTGGCATGCATATTATGCTTTCTGGCTGTGTGCAGGTTGGTTTTAGTCTAGTGTACAGAGGATACTCTGGAAAAAAATTCCAAAGTCTCTAAGAGTAAACATTCGAGGACGAATGTTCCCAAGGGAGGAATGATGTTACACCCTATATTTTCGTATGTAAAAGTGTGTCGTAAGAAAATTAACGTAGGACCAAAAATGAAATAATACTTGAAAGTATATAAAGTAAGTTAATCATGTTACCTCAGAGGTTACAAATATTGAAGATCATGAACAACAAGTACAAAGAGGTTTGGAAAGTTCAAAAGCTAAAGGAATTCAAGAAGAAGATAATGTTTCGTCAATAGTCGACAAGTTGCGAATGTTATAACATGTACTTTTGGGCTGAGACTAGGGAGGTTTACATGATAAGGAGGTTGTGTTACGAGTTATTTTAGTTGTATGATAGTCGTGTGCTATATTTGAAGTCAAGCGAGTTGCGGAATAAAAGTCGATGAAAGTCATCAGAAGTTACGTTCATAAGTTTTAATGAAACTTTGGGTCAAATATAACTACGATTCTATACCAATATACTTTGAGTTATGGTGTGTTCCATGCATCAAATTGAAGATCTATGAGTCCATTTTATAACGCATTAAAATTGTTGTCAATACAACAACGAAATAGAGAGATATGGGTGTTTTTACGAGACTGCGCAGACTGCTAGGTGACAAGTAGGTGTGTCACCTACTTGCTTAAATGAGAGTCCAAAATAGGCCAGTTCGGGTCGTCCAAAAGTTCTTTTAAAGGACTATTTCCTTCATATACTAGACTTATAATAGGGCATAATAAACAGACATAAGCTCTGCAAAAATCCTCCCAAAAACTGCCCACAAACCCTAATTGATTTTCTCTCCCTTTCAAGTTCTAATTGGAGGTAAAACCTAGAATTTGATGAACCAATATAGGAGCTGAGTTATCCAAAAAATAATGTATGTTTACTTCTCTCTTTCATCCTTTTTTTTCTGTTTTAAATGCATGGTAAGTAATTCTATATTTGTAAGAACTCATGGGACAGTGATCGGAAGCCGTGAGTTCGAGTTATTCACTTGTAGCAGACTGTTTTCTGCACTGTTTTGTGTTTCTCTTGGGATGCGCATTTTACTACTATTTTGTGGAGTCTTGTAGGAGGAAGGGTGTGGAGAAAAACCACATAAATGCAGGTTGTGGGCTGGACATTCGTCATAACATTTTCGGGTTGTTTGACACTACTACGGTGGTCGTTTTGTGTATCAAGGGATTAGGGTGTGTTGGGCTGTTTTGTAGTATTTTGTGGTGTATAAAAGGTTGGAAAATAATGTATATATGTTTTTATTGTTGTGTTCTTGTGTTTTTGGTGTTTTCTTGGGTTTGGAGGAAGTAAGGATTATAGGGGAGATGTTTCCCGTTTTAATACGAAATAAGCTTGTCGTTCATTGTGCTATAGTTGTACCTTTCCTAACTCGGAGGCTTGTTTGAAAGGAAAAGCTATGGTTGAGATTTTAGATGATTTTGGAGCGAAGTAAGTGTTGAGTTTAACCTTGATTTTAGGGAATTAGGAACCCTTAGACCATGTGCTATGTAAATCTCATGTGTTGTGGCGTATATGCGAGGTGATGAGTGTTTATACACCACCGAATTACTTGTTTCCCTAAGTTTTCCGCTTTTCCTTTATTATTTCCGTCAATGCCTTCACTGTTGTGTGCTTTAAATGCCTTTCATGCTTTATTTGCTACTTGTTAATCATTGTTCCTCGTGGTAAAAATGTTAGAACTTTCCATGTTTCCATGAGTCGTTGCTATTTGCCTTAGTTGACTTACTTGCACCTTTTTAATTGTCATTTACTAGACTTGTGTTGTCGTGTAATATTACATATGTGCATTACCAAGTTGGTACAAGGTTTCTTTTTTGATTCTCCTTCATATTCATCAAGCTTAAAGATTTTTGTGGTTTGAGTTATTGATTTGTTTGTGCTCATTGAATATTTGGTACTGATATGGTGGGATCGGGTTTCACGCCGCAATAGGTGGAATAAGGGTGGGTTGATATGGTGGAAAAAGGATAAATTTGTACTCATATGGTGGGATCGGGGTTGCACGCTGCAACTGGTGGAATATAGGTGGACTGATACGGTGAAATAAGGGTGATGTGATACTGATTTGTTATATAGTTGGATTGGATTGCGCGCCGCAACAAATATTCATTTATTTATAACTATTGATATTGTTACGGTGGAATAAGGGAGGATTGTGTTGTACGGTGGGATCAGGTTGCACTCTGCAACAATCTATGTGTTTCTAATACCTTGAGCTGTGTTGGTTTTCGGTATTTTCATACGAAACTATAAGGGTTGGTAATTCTGATCGACACCGATTTGTTTTTGAGGATTTTGCTATTTTCTTCAGTTAACTGTCTTATTTTGTTATGTATTTTCTTCTTCTGTCTTTATTTTTTATCGCATACAAGTTATAGTGTAAGTTACATGCCCTAGCCCTGTTACTACTTCGTCGAGGTTAGGCTCGACACTTACAAGGTACATGGAGTCGGTTGTACTCATACTACACTCTGCACTTCTTGTGCACATTTTGGAGTCGGTCATAGCGGCAGTTATTAGTGTGCTCGGGTTGACTAGCTTGCGGAGACTTGAGGTACAACTGCTCAGCATCCGTAGCTCTTAAAGTCCCCATTTTCTTTTTATTAGCTGTGTATTTACCCTCAAACATCTGTATGTTTCACTCAAACCCTTATTTGTACTATTAGTGTCTTTCTTATAATTTAATTTGAACTATTGAAAATGGATAAATTGTTCTAACTTGGCTTGCCTAGCAAGTGAAATGTTAGGCGCCATCATGGTAACGAAGGTGGGAATTTCGGGTCGTGACACGTAGGGGCGAAGAGGTAGCGCAGAAGCGCAATACTGGCTGCTCTTGTGTTAGCGCAGAAGCGGGGCTTTTTCTGCAGGTGCGGTGAGTGGCCTCCAGTGATTCTCTGCAAAAGCGGATGTCTTGTCACAAATGCGACGCTGTAGAAGTGGCTAATTCGTCGAAAGTGCGATTGTGCCTGGGAAGAACCATATAAGTCGAGGGTTTGGCAATCTTCTCCATATTTTGAGTTGTAGACCTCGAATTTGAGAGATTCTTTGTGGGGTTTTCAAGCAACTCTTTAGGGTAAGTGTTCTTCACCCGAAATTCGATTATACTGCATGATTTAATCTTTATTTGTATAATTAAATTAATGTTTTGAGTTGAGGAAAATGGGATTTTTTGAAGAAATATTTCAAAATGTAAAATGATGATTTGAAAAACGAATGAATGTCGAAAAGTGATAGTTTTGGTATGGTTGAACTCGTATCAGAATTGGTGTTCGGGTTTTGTAAATTTTATCGAGTTCCGAGGTGCGGGGGTTGTTTTACTCGAGCATGTCATTTTAGAGTAACATTCTTTCTTCCTTGAGGTAAGTATCTTGCCTAACTTTGTGTAGGGGAACTAGCCCATATGATTTAAGTCTTTTGTGCTAACTGTGTCATGTGACGCCCGTGTACGCGAGGTGACGAGTACGTACTCAGGCTTATTTATGAACATTTGGCTGTTTAGGAACCTTAGGTTCTTATGTTCATTAGATATGAAGTTAATTTGTGATGTTAAATCCCCTCATTTTCTAAATAACCTTTACGTGCCTTAATTGGAATTAATTGCTCCATGTTTTACCCTTATTGCCGATTAAACTCTTATGTGCCTTAACTGAAGTTGTTGCTTCTTTTATTGCTATGCAATACTTTCCGTAATTACTTATCCTTGATTGAAGTTATTATTAATTTTCCCATAATCTGCTTATCCTTAATTGAGTTTTTTGAATCTCTTCCGTAATTTCTCAATCCTAATTGAAGTTTTGTTATCCCTTATCATTGTTGACTTACACTTAATTGGAGTCATTGATTCGGTTATCCCTCTTATCGATGCATTGTACTTATATGGAATCATTGATACACAACAATCTCTTCCTTGTTGAGCTATTGTTATGTTGTACCATTATTTCCTGTTGTGTCTTTCCTTGTGAGCTCGTTCTTATGTCTCTTTGTGTTATGGAGTTCCTGAGTTGATTTACTGGCAGCATTCTTGTGTTAATTTCGTTGTTGTTGTGTGGTTGATATTGGGGCACGAGGTTTCTACATGCGGTTGTTATTGTGAAACAAGGTTTCTACCGTGCGGTTGTTTTGTTTGCATGAGGTTTCTACCCTGACGTTGTGATTCATTTCACTATTTGAGACTACGAGGCGGTACATCAAAAGTACTCTTGTTGTCATTTTCCCTTTTCTGTGCACTTTTCTATGATTGTTGTTTTCCTTAGCATACTAATTGTTCTCCTCCGTGTTGCATTATGTGCTCCGTTCTATGTAGCTAATCTTGTTGTGCTTGTTGCTACTTCAAACTACATTGATGTCTTATTTACACTATATATTTTGTGGTGATCGTTTCTTATGTGACATTCATTGTCTTTGCTCTTATTGGTTGACTTGGATCGTGGTAGAACACTTGCACAAGAATACACGTATATTAATCACCCATATCAGTTTAGGAAGATGAATC
The DNA here is from genome assembly GCA_005239495.1 of Nicotiana undulata. Taxonomy (NCBI): domain Eukaryota; kingdom Viridiplantae; phylum Streptophyta; class Magnoliopsida; order Solanales; family Solanaceae; genus Nicotiana; species Nicotiana undulata. Next base: position 12,890 of record ML270461.1, on the reverse strand, counting down.
CTGACGTTATTAACCATTACATTTATTCTTGTCTACTTGCCTTCTGAGTGAGAGTTGTTCACTCGGCACGTGAGTCGTCCGTGTGATTGTGAGTGGAAATGTGGGCAAAAGGTACCAAGTGACTAGGGTTCATGAATTGGAACCCGTGAGTTGTGATTATGAGGTTCCGTACCTCGTGTAGATGCTCGAACAAATCTGGTGTGAAAGTGGTTGTTCTTATGGAGTTGTTACTTGTTTTCCTTTTATTTGATTTCCCCGGTCTTATACAATGTTCAACTTACTCTATATCATTATCACCTGACTGCTTCATGTTAAGTATTGTTGTTATTAGAGTGTCATTGCAAGTATTAATCTGTGTTCCTTATCCATCTTAGCTTTATATTAATATTGTTTCCTATGTTAGTGCACCTTCACACTTGTTATGGTTGTTTGGTCCGGTAGGTGTCTTGATTTTCCCTCATCACTACTTTACCGAGGTTAGTCTTGATACTTACTGTGTACCGCAGTGGTGTACTTTACTACGCTTCGGTACATTTTTGTGCAGATCTAGGTGCCACGGTTGTTGTTGATTATTAGTTGGCTAGTCAAGCTGTTGAGACTCAAGGTAAACATGCCGTCGCGTTTGCAAGCCTCAAAGTCACTTTATCATTTCGTTTTTGTACTGTTTGATTTCTTTTCCGATCATTTGTACTTAAGGATTCTCTTAGAGAACTCAGTAGAGCTTATGACTTGTACTACGGGTTTTGGGAATAGTGATTTGTATAAGATTTTGATATCGTACTTTTCATTTGATGGTCGAATTCTTCTGTTTATTTAGTAAGTGTTGGCCTTACCTAGTCTTAGAAATTAGGTACCGTTACGACATCATACGGAGGAAAACCGGGGTCATAACAAGCTAGTATCAGAGCTCTAGATTCATAGGTGCTACAAGACGTAAGTGAGTTTAGTAGAGTCTTCCAAATTCGTACGAAGACGTCTGTACTTATCTTCGAGAGGCTACGGAACTATTTGGTTAATTTTGCTTCCTTCATTCCTATCATACGAGTTTATTGATCTCGGAGTTAGAACTTGTGTCATTCTTGACTCATGCAAAACGCACACTCAAATATGCTCGCTAGTCGAATATAGTAAACTATAATATCGTATTCAAAGGGATTGGACTTAGACAGTATTATCGTGGTTTGTAGTACATTGTCATTCAAGATGATCAACAATTTAGAGTTTTGAGAAGATAGAGTTGATAGGATAGGTGCATGATAAATATTTGGGATCTAACTCTATATAATTCACTTCTAATGTTCGAGTGAGTCTCTCGAATTCACTTGGTTATTAGTTCAATTGATTAGTAGATACTCCTCTCTCGATAAAGTCTCAACCTCACAAGATGAACCAATTTTAAGCACGTGAAGATATGCAAGAATTCATAATGGATTGGTATTTACGAGAACCTCTCTCGATTATCCTCCTAACTAAGTTTAATCAACTACTCACCTAGCCTCTTCCGATTACTAAGAAGAATTAATGACTTCAACCTACAAAATATAATGCAACAATACCACAAGTTATGCCTCTCTCGATTACATGAACGAGTGAATATAAATGCAATAGTTAAAACGTCCAAAACGATTCAATACATAAAACTAGAGTTAATAATCCACAACAAGTATCAATACACTAAATCCATCTGGCCTTAAAGAGAACTACTCAATGGATATGGAGTAATTCACCATGACAATATTTAAGTTAAAAGAAAATATAAACGATCCAAACTCTTGTCCTGAGTGAAGATTAAATGATGAAATCCTTGAGATTTTGCTTCTCCACCTCCTCCTTTGCTTCCTTAGGTCTTAGATGTGTTAAAAGTCCATAACGTTTTTACATGTATTTAAACTAAGTAAGGTCGGGCCCAGACGAAAACACCTTTTCATGCGCGAGCTGGAATAATAACTCTATAAAAATTGCACAGGCGCGCCGCATGGGGCGACGCGCCATGCGGGGCATTAGTGGGAAACTTCAGAGATCTTCTTCTCACTATTCTAAAGGTAGAACAATGTTAATAGATTTTTCCATCAGTTTAAATCATAGCACAAGGTTTCCTACACCTAAAAAAATAAATAACCTACTACACCCAGTTCAAACAAAATCCTTGGAAAAGAACCGCAACTCGAAGAAAAACCAAGGTGGAATTGTTACACTATCTAATAAAAAAATTGTCTTTTTCTTTCGACTTTAATTCCTTAAGAAACTTGTCGAATGATATCCGTCGTCAGGAAAAGTCAATAAAATTTTCAAATTTTTATGGTTTTTTCAATTTTTTAGTTTTTTAACTATTAAAAAACAACAACTATCACACATACATACAACATACAATTATCCCCCACCCCACAATTTAAGTTATGGCATGTCCCGTTGACACACAAATAAAGAGAATAGAATAGAGGAAACTTCCCTGAATCTCTAGTCAGGGTCTGAGTCGAATTCGGGATCCATTATACGCGCCTGAACTAGTGCACACATCCACGCAGACAACTTCTTCTAAGCCTTCTTAGGGTACACCTCACACTTATCTTTCTCAATAACAACAACCTTCTCTTTCACACCCTTCACATTCCACTCAACACTTGCAGCTAGCTTCTCCTTTTTCACTCCAATTGCTACATTCATCTCAAATGTCACCGTCTCCTCACCCACTCTAAGCATGAGTTTTCTATCATGTATATGTAGTATAGCTCTACCCATTGCTAAAAATGGTCTTCCTAGGATGAGGAGGACCTCCTTGTTATTCTCCATATTCACGACTATGAAATCTATAGGAAATACAAACTTAGCCACCCGCACCAAAACATCTTCTACTATCCCCTTGGGTGTTTTAGACGTTTGGTCTGCCAGCTGCAAAGATATGGGCGCCGACCTTATCTCTCCAATCTCTTTCTCTAGTTTCATGAAAATAGACAATGGAACTAGATTAAATTGAGGCACTAGAATAGCATAAAGATTTATCAAAGTTAAGAGTGCCTAAAGATCAAGGTATCATAAAACTCCCTGGAAATTGTTTTGCAAAATTGCACTGCAATGTTCTACAAGCTTGACCACTAATGTCTCTTTTATCTTCCTCTTCTTTGTCAGAATCTCCTTCAAGAACTTAGCATAAGCTGGCATTTGTGAGAGCACTTATGTGAATGGAAAGTTTACCTTAACCTGTCTCAGCATATCTAGAAATCTCTCAAACTTCTTGTCCAACCTTTCCCTATACAGCTTTTGGAAAAAAGGTAGAGTAAGCATGTGCTTGATCTCTTCATTAGTGTACTCCCTTATTGAAGTTTTCTCCTTCTTCTTTTTCTCTACTCCATTCTTACCTTTCTTCTGCCTACCATCTTCAATTTTCAACTCCTTCCCACTTTCTTTTTCATGTATCAACCCTTTTTGGATTGGAGTGGGATCTTTCAACATTTTCCCGCTTCTCAAGGTCACAACATTTACCGTTTCTTTGGGATTCATTTCAGTATTAGCTAGCAGAGTACTTGGGATTCTCTCAGATAATATAGTTGCAATTTTTCCCACTTGTCTCTCCAAGTTATGCAAACTTGTCCCAAGTTCTTTGATAGTTGCACCATGAGCATCTAATCTCTCATTTGTCTTGACAATTATTGACTTCATCTGATCTTGTATTCCAGACTGAATTGGCTATTGAGGCTGAAACTGCGTCCTTTGCCGAATCACAAAACCAGGATCTCCTTGAAATCTTGAGTTATTTTGTTGCCATGCATTTGTTGTACCCCCAGGTGAACTCCATGAAACATCGGGGTGCTTCTGACCTATTGCATTGAAGTTATAATTACCCAAAATCATAACTTCCTCAGTTGAGGGTTGACACTCATGAGTAAGGTGTCCTCTTCCACATATGTCACATGATGCATGAGGCTCATTATTTATTGAGGTTAAGGTCAGCTTCCTTATTTCATTTTCCATGGAATCAAGATCCACCTACACAGATGAGTTAGAATCAACTTGGTGAACACCAGTTGATCTTCTTCTTTCAGCAATTTCAGAGAGCCACTGATTTGCATCTTCGGATAAGTCATCAAGAATTTCAGCAATTTCTTCTATGTGAGGTCGGTGTCAATCCATCCTGACGAGCTTGAAACACACACTACAATTATCCTAGCAAGTCGAATATGGTATAGAAACTATCGTATCCACAGGGATTGAGTTTAAACAGTGTTTTCGTAGCTTCTAGTCGTATTGCCATTCAAGATGATCAACAATTTGGAGTTGTGTGAATTAAAACTAAAAGTAACTGATAGAGTAACTATTGGCTAATGAAAATATCAACAAGTGTAAGCAAGAAAATATCAATAGAGAGGAAATATGGGTTGATTGGATAGCTGCGAGATACTTGTTTGAGAATTAACTATAGTTACTTCACTCTATGGTTCAAGTGAGTCTCTCAAATTCACTCTATTATTAATTCAAACGTACAGTAGAAACTCATATCTTTATTAAGTATCAACATCATAATATAAACTAAGTTATGCTCAGTGAAGATATGTAAGAATTTGTAGTGGGTTAATCTTTTGGAGAACCTCTTTCGATTATCCTCCTAACTAGGTCTAAGAATTAATTCAACTAGCCTCTTCCGATTACTAATAAGAATCAACGAATTCAACAAACAACATTGTATACGGCTAAAATTGAAGGAGTCTAATGTTGAAGTCTCTATTGTGTTCCGAGCCCGAGCTCCGAAGACTTGAAGTAAGGTTCGAGACCGATCTCAAAACGCATGCCTCGAGAGAACACATCGAAGGCCCAACATGGCCTACCTCGAGGCAGTGCAAAATCGATGACAGTCAAGAAAAAACAGTAATTTCTCAAGGGCATATAGGTCAAGGCACAAATCTCAGGATTGGTTCGTACAAATCCGTACTAGGCGGTTATACAGTTGTACAATAGTATTTTTTTACTGTAAATAGAAATGTATTTTCCCCTCCTATATAAAGGGGGCTCCAATCATTTGTAAAGATCATCATTCACTATTATATAACATTCTACTCTGCTTTTCTCGTTTACTGTGCTCAAGATTATTCTTCAACTTTATTATTCTTCATTTATTGTTCATACTTTATTATTCTTCATTTATTGTTCATACTTTATTGCTACTAACTGACATCGAGACCCTGAGGCTATCGAGCTCGAGGCCCCCGTTCCTTTGACAACACTGGTTTAGTTATCATATTGTTCTTATTGACACCTAATTGTAATTTCTTATTTACTAGTATTGAAATAAATCACTTATTTTTAGAACCACAAATCAAATATAATTGTTAACACCAATTTTCGAGGTAAACAGTTTGGTGCCCACCGTCGGGCTAAAGATAATATTGATTATTTTGGTGCTAGTTTTCTGATAACACACATTATTCTTCACACATTTTCTTGTCCAGAGATCTTTGATGTTAGGCTCAAATATGTCTAACTCAGCAAACACACATGGAAACGATGGCCTCGGATTCCATGGATAAAACATTGCAACAACTTCAGGGGTCAGTGTACCACCACTCAACCCTGCGGTAGCACCAGCACCTAACCCCGTCGATGTTAGTTAACATATTACTTTGCACGTCAATTTGGGAATTGATATTGAAGGAAGTGTACGCAGTGGGGACCAACCTGACGCGCAAAGGACACATGCTCGAGAAGAAAGAGAAGTCAGCCTGCAAGTAATTTTTGAGATGTTGCAAGCACAACAAGTTGCTATCTCTCAGTTACAGAGTCAGCAAAACACTCTGAGCGGAGTAGGACCAGAAATGGCTCCTCGAGTTGAGCCAACCCTAGAATGATCAAGTAATAATGGGTCGGTAGATGACCTCACCATTACGAAAATGCTCGAGGAACTCACAAAGAGGATCGAGTCGGAAGAAAAGAAGATAGAGGACAATGATAAGAAAGTGGAAACTTACAACTCGAGGGTCGACCTGATACCAGGATCACCTCCGATTTTGAAGGGGTTGGGTTCGAAGAAGTTTGTACATAAACCATTCCCACCGAGTGCGGCTCCGAAGCCCATTCTGAAGAAGTTCAGAATGCCCGACATCAAAAAATACAATGGGACCACAGATCCCAACAAGCACATCACAACATATATTTGTGTTATTAAAGGAAATGATTTGAGGGGGCCATGATATGGTACCATAACCTGCCCCCGAACTTAATAGATTCGCTTGCCATGTTGGCAGACTCATTTGTAAAGGCACATGTCGGTGCCATAAAGGTTGCAACGAGGAAGTCCAATGTATTCAAAATCAAGCAAGGAGAGAACAAGATGTTGAGGGAGTTCGTCTCCCTTTTCCAATTGGAACGAACGGATTTACCAGCAGTCTCTGATGACTAGGCTATACATGCCTTCACTTAGGGGCTGAATGAACGAAGCTCAATAGCTTCGAGGTAGCTGAAGCAGAACATGATCGAGTATCCCGTCGTAACTTGGGTAGACGACTAGTTTGGAGACCCCTCGGGCTCAGTTTACCCAAATAGGCTACTAGCAAAGGAATCGAGGCAGAAAGGGAGCCAAGGCCAAACAAGGAAAGATATTAGTCGTACGTCGAAAACAGGAGGAACAATTTGAGGCGCAACATCCCTCGAAATTATCGAAGGGCGGATTGAGGTCAAAATTCTCGGGGAATCATGAGCAAGACCGGGTCCGACAGGCACTTGGGACCGATGGAGGCACTTCGATTGTCAGAATACAACTTCAACATCGATGCCTCAAACATCATATCTGCCATTGGTAAGATTAGAGACACTAGATGGCCCAAGCCCATACAGACAATCCTTCTTAAAGGAAACCCAACGTGATGTGCAAATATCATGGTACTCATGGTCATAGAACCGAGGACTATAGACAACTTTGAGAGAAGGTAGCCTAATTTTTCAACGAAAGGCACCTTCAAAAATTTCTCAGCGACCGGGCCAAGAACCATTTTTGAGAGAGAGATCCAAACAAGAAGAATGAATCAGAAGAGCCCCAACACATCATTCACATGATCATAGGAGGAGTCGACACCCAACAGGGACCCATACCCGAGGATACTCTTACAGTCAGCGAGGAAGACATAGAGGCCTTATCTCAGCCTCACATTGATGTACTGGTAATTTCTATCATTTTAAATAAAGTTCAAGTTAAACGTATTCTCGTGGATCCAGGTAGATTTGCCAACATAATTAGGTCAAGGGTCGTGGAACAGCTTGAGCTGCTTGACCAAATCATACCTGCCTCTCGAGTCCTGAATGGATTCAACATGGCGAGTAAAACAACAAAGGGGGAAATCATCTTCCCAGTCAACATGGCCGGAACCATACAAGACACCAAGTCTCATGTCATCGAAGGTGACATGAGGTATAATGCTCTATTTGGAAGGCCATGGATCCATAGCATGAGGGTAGTGCCATCAACTCTTCATCAAATGATGAAGTTCCAACAAAGGATGGCGTGAAAATAGTGTGTGGAGAGCAGCATACAGCTAAGGAGATGTTCACGGTGCACGACTTGACACCGGTATCGACATTATCTACCTTGGAGAAGTCAAAGGACAAATAGGTAGCCAAATAGCAATCACACCCCATACCCTCGGTTGATCCCGAGGGACAAAATCCCGATGAATAGGTGGTTGAGGACGAAGAAGAAGATTTCCTCACCCCTCGAACTTTCATTGCCCCCGAGGAGTCAGATGAAACAAAGTCCAGAGTCGAAGAAATCGAGCACGATGTATTGATCGAGCATCTTCCAGAACGAAAGGTATACCTGGGAACGGGATTAACCCCTGAACTAAGGAAAAAACGCATTCAATTTCTTATTGATAACATTGATTGCTTCGTTTGGTCCCCCTTAGATATGACATGGATCCCACCAGAGATAACCACCCATCGACTAAGTGTCGACCCTAGGTTCAAACCAGTGAAGCAAAAAAGGAGACCTCAGTCCGAGGTAAATCATGCATTCATCAAGGATGAGGTAACCAAACTTCACAAAATAAGATCCATTAGGGAAGTAAAATACCCTAAATGGCTAGCAAATGTAGTGGTAGTCCCCAAAAAAGGGAATAAACTTAGAATGTGTAGACTACAAGGATTTGAACACATCATGCCCTAAAGATTCTTTCCCACTACCCAACATCGATTGATTAATCGATGCCACAGCTAGCCACGATATTCTTACTTTTCTCGATGCCTACTTCGGGTACAATCAAATTAAAATGAACTCGGAGGACCAGGAAAAGACTTCGTTCATCACGAAGTATGGTACATATTGCTATAATGTAATGCCCTTCGGGCTAAAAAATGTGGGAACAACATATCAATGCCTAGTGTGATGACCCAAAAGGTCATCCTAAGTAATTCCAGCTAAATCTGTGTTCCTAGGCCTCGAAAAGCCTCCGTTAATCTCACCTCGATATGCATGCGCAGCTCGGGCAGGTAGCCGGGAAACTTCCATGTGAAAATTTGATAAAAATGGTATTTTTGAATTGAATAATTGAATAAAGTTGTCTTTGGTCAACATTTTTGGTAAACGGATCCGGACCCGTGATGTGATGGTCCCGAAGGGTCTGTAGGAAAATATGGGACTTGGGCGTATGATCGGAATCGAATTCCGAGGTCCCAAGCCCGAGAAATGAATTTTTAAAGAAAATTGTTTTCTGAAAATAATAAAGGCTTTTGAAAATGAATAATTATGTGAAAACCGTATTACCGGGCCCGTATTGCAGTTCTGGAGCCCGGAACAGGTTTGTTATATGTTATTTGTCCTGTCTGTGAAATTTGGTGTAAAACGGGCTTGATTTGATTGATTTCGGATCCAAATGAGGAAAAATGGAGTTAATGAACTGGTGGGGTTTCTAAAGAATTTGAAATTTGGCTTGAGAGGTGCTTTTATGTTCCCGAGGTTCGAATGAAATTCCGAGATCGGGAATAGTTCTGTTGTGTCATTTATAACTTATCTGCAAAATTTGAAGTCATTCCGAGTGGTTTAGGGCGGTTCGGCGCGTTGAAGTGAATTCTAGAATTTCAAAATTCTTAAGTATGATTAATTTGGTTTTGGGGTTTTGATTTCGAGTTCCGTTGTTGTTTTTCATGTTCTGGAAGCTCTAGCAAGTCCGTTTAATGATTTGGGACTTGTTGGTATTTTTGGACGGGGGCTCAAGTGGGCCCAGGTGCCTCCCGAACCCCGCACGAGGCCAAAAACCACTGCTGGTGTGACCGCAGGTGCGGGACCGCCCCTGCGGTCCCAGCCTTTGCAGGTGCGACATCCATCGCAGGCGCGGCTCTTCCTCTGCTGGAGCGGGACCGCTGGTGCGGCTCCCAACTCCACAGGTTCGAGCCTAGGGGCCCAGGCCTTCTTCCGCTTGGGCGATCGCTCTCTCGCAAGTGCGAGACCGCACCTGCGGTCCTAAGGTCGCAGGTGAGGAAACCCCTATTGGCAGGCCTTTTAAATACTCTAAATTTCGGGTTTTCTTCACTTTCACCCATCTTCAACCACCATTAGAGAACAACCAAGCTTGGGCAACACCTTCCACGACCACCCACTGTAAGAGGTAAGTTAAAACCCCATAAACTTCTAATATTAACACTTCTTCCTAGTTAAATTCACTACTAAATCATCTAAAAATTATAGAATTAGGTAGTAAACTTTAGGGTTCTTAGGGATTTCGTGATTTTCCATGTTAGGCCATGAATCCTTGTATAAATTACATAACTTCGATCCTTAGACTCCGGGTAATTGATTCCTTCATGAATTTTTGAAAATCTAAACGTGTGGGCCCGGGGTCGAATTTTAGTATTCTTGGAAGAATAGTAGGAAATGCATAACTTGGCTTAGAAATTGATTTATTGGGTACTTATTGATGTTAATAAATCCATTATGTCTAGATATCCCCGATTCGGAGTTGGATTCGAGAGGAAAGGCTGTGATTGAGGCTTGACTTGCATTTTTTGGAGCCGAGGTAAGTGTTTGGCTTAACCTCAGCTTGAGGGATTAGGTATAGAGTCTTATTTGCTATGTGCAACTCATGTCCAACGTATAGGCGTGGTGACGAGTGCCTATGCGTTGCGGTCAAGCATGCCCGTGAGTCATTTGTGATGAAACTTACTATGTTCTTAATTTTCTCAGCCCTGTGAATAATTGGTGAATTAAAAGTGATACCTTGATGTTGTTCCATGACGTGGAGAGTTATTGAGTGATTTATTTCAGTTGAAGTTTACACTGTTGAATTTGTAATTCTGATGCGAGGTTGGGTATAGCTGAGACCCTTGTCGGGCATTTGTTGATGTTGTAAATGATGATTTCTCCTTGTCGGAACAATAGAATTGTATTGAATATTTCCATGCACTTTAGACTTTGTGTTGTTGACTTTCATACTATTGTTGCCTTGTGTTTTATTATTCGTCGCACGAGGGGACATGCCGTGTTGACTGAGTGTTATTATATTCTATATGCACGAGGGGACATTCTGTGCCGAGTGACTGTGAGGTTATGTACGAGGGGACATTCCGTGCCAAGTGTTATTATATATTCACGAGGGTACATTCCGTGCCGAATGATTGTGAGGTTATGCACGAGGGGACATTCCGTGCCGAGTGTT